>NIVC01003258.1:0-81940 GCA_002269645.1 Macrostomum lignano
TCTGGGGTTGGATGGGTGCGTCGCGGCCTGTCGGGATGGGTGGTAGTGGGGCCGTGTATTGTGCCAGCCTCGCCTTGTCTCGCTTATGTGCGTTTTATTTTTTAATCTCTAGTTTTTAGCTCGCGATCATCCATGCACTTGCTTACTCATCGCATCACAATCACATAGTTTTTTCGCTTCATTAGAATTGTTTTATTAGCAAAATATACTCGTATTTTGTACTCTTCGCATACAGGACAGTAGGTTGTTGTTGTGCTCTGCAATATCGCTGTCTACTGCTTTCGCATTTTATTATATAGTTTTGCATTAGAAGTCAGGGGGATTGTTGTCAGGAGTATTCAAGATTCATTGAAGTAGTACGATTACTGGATTCCACCTAGACTATATCGACAGACATGGCGGCACTCCATTTGACAAGATAATTTTTCAAAAACCCACCAACCCCATAACCAAAATGATTGTCTATAAAGCTTAGCAACCATTTTATCTGTACTATGAAGTCAGAGATCTATACTAGAAGCAATATAGTGTTCCGGTCTGGTCTTTTCATATCCGATTACCCAACACGTCAAAATGAGAATTCTACTGGTTGCGTTTGTCCTTGCTGCGTTCGTCATCAGTGAAACATTCGCCTTTTGTAAGTATACATGTACATTATACAGTTTGCATATCATGTACTCGCATGCGTACGAATCTTTCTGCAGCGCTTTGGTACAGAATCCTTGATCACAATTTGCAGGCAGCTTAGGGCATTTAAAAAATGAACGCTACAGTCACGCTCATTGACTCTGTCACGATTATTGGTGTTGAGGCTATGACCCTTAGAAGGGCCGTTTTACGAGAGTTGCCGTAAGTCGTAGTCCCAAAATGAATCGAGTCAAGTCTTGAGAAGCGGATTGTGTAGCGGAGCACTTGCATACAAGGCAGGTAACTGTCGTAGTTGTTTATTGTTTAAATCAATATTCAAATTTGGTTAACGTTAATACAGAACTTATGTACTTTTGGGGCACTGGCGGCTGCAACAATGGTTTTGAATTGAAGGTGAATTAGAAATTGTAGTCGAGTGGTAGGCGATTGATGCAGGGCGATGCAACGTGGTGAGTAGCGGCGATGAGCACAGAAGAGGCAGATGCGTAGTGGTGAGATTGGCGTTAGCCGTGGCAGACAGTGCAGTGTAAACAGGCTGGCCCAGACAGCGGAGCCGTGGCGAGAGATAAGGCGGCAGACAGAAGGCAGGAGAAGGAAAACAAGAGCCGCGAAGAACAGACAAGCACAGAACGAAGGAAAGAAAGAAAGGTGAAAAAACCAGCCCGCCGCCAGACGGGGGGGGCTAATAAAGAGCGAAAAAGGGGGTAGCGCAAACACGGAGAGTTTTCATTGGCTGGCGAGAGAACTTGAAAATTATCGATCGTGCCAATTTTATACGGTCGCGAGAGAGGATAGTAAAATATAGGGCCTTTTCATATTACCAATTCCAGAACCAGAATCGGTTCGGAATTCCAAGAAAAACAGCAGTATAACTATTAAACTCTGTTAATATTTGACTGCCTTAACAACCTAACTTAGCACAATTTTTCACTTTCTTCTTGGCGATTGTCATTCAATAATAAAAACTTTATAGCACGTATCTCCCTCTAGTTATGGAGACAAAAAGTTATACTCACAAATTGGTTCTGGTTCTGGAACCAGAGCAAGCAATATGAAAAGGCCCATACAGTGAATTAGAAATTGCCACAAAATCGTTGGGCACTACTACAAGTAAACGTCGCAATAAACAAATGGAAAAGTTTAGTTGAAACGGTGAAACTGAAGGGTTGAAACTATAGAGAAACAGCAGTCCAACGGCCCTTTTCGGGACCACCTTAAACTGACAACGTCACAACTCTGTAACTCTGCCCACTTGCTAGTGTCGATATCCGCAGTGTATTTTTTTAGGAAATTGGCCTTCAAAGATATTAAACGAGCTTCGAGTTTTTCGTCCTTGTCATACCTGGTCTTTGACTACTACCACTAACAGCACTACATGTCGCATATTCCAGATTGCCCACGCGGCAAAGAGTTGAAGGGGAACGACGTAAGCCGCTACCAAAATCTGATTGGCAAATGCCGCACCATCCGCTTGAGAGGAACGCCGAGGCAAACTCTATATGGATTTGGAGTCTACAGAGCCACGTCGTGTATGGTCAAGCTGCAGTCCAAATTGGCCTGCTGAGGCTTGGCCAGAGCAAGTTCTTCGAGTTCAGTTCCTGGCTGGACAGGATTCCTACAAGTCGGCAACTAAGCATGGTATTGTCAGTGACGCGGCTCAGGGCTACAGCATGTCGTTTAGATTTGTCGATGCCTAAATTAATTACCTGAACGGTAAGATGCGTCTACCATAGTAGCACATTCTTTTGTCAGCGTCCATTATTTTTCGTACATCAAATCGTAAAGCTCAACATGAATTCCAACAGTCAATTGTTTCATCAGAAAACTAAAACTAAAGATTCTGCTCGAGCTGCTGATTAAAAATACGAGTAAAAACCTAAGTGAAATTTGGTGATGGTAACTAAAAACTAAGCAGGAATTTAAGACTCAATTATAAGTTTAATAAATAAATATAACAAAAAGCTTTTGACTGCATTGTAAATGCAGACTTGAAATTCAACAGATCCGACTCTAACTTATATTTGGTAGCATATACATGTACTTTTGTTTTTTTAATTTGCTCTTTACGTATACTTCAGACATGATCCGGCATCCTAAATATAAATTGTTATGCATTAATGCACATACATGTATTATTCAATACTATTGAAATCCTCCAAGCATTCTACTTACAGCAGAATACTGGTTTATTTGCAAATTTGTTTTAATTTGTTCATTTTTTGACTAACTCAAATGCGAGCATGTTTTCTGGAACAGAGTGCAAGAAACAATTATTCCAATGAATAATGTTTACTGTAGATGCACAATCATTGATAGAATGTGAAAAATAAAGGAAAGTGGCGTTACAAACACAGAAACACAAGAATTCGATTACAATATTCTTCTTACTTACACCCCCGAAGTTCTTAGCACTAGACTTTTATCACACAGCACTTGCTTGTCACTTTCGACTCTTAATAAGATTTTAGTTTTTTGCGAAGGCTTGTTCTGGCATCAAGTTCAATTAAGAATAATCTAGAATTAAACCTGAGAATAAATCAGTGCTAGCCAAGTGCTCAAGAATCAAGATTGATAATTAGAATGCGATATTCAATTATGGGGTTTTGAGCTACCGCTGTTTGCTTGCGTTGCTATGAGCGTCGCAATGGCTCCACTTAATCGCACACTCCTAGACCCTCGTTCAAATGAAAAGTGCAGCTTCGCTAACAATGCAATTCACAAGAACTTATTATACCAGTAACCATAATCTAATTATTGAACTCTTTCTCTTGAGAATAATTGCAAAGTCTGATTGCAAAGCACAACAAAAAATCACTTCCAATCTATTTAATGGAAATGTAGTTCTACAAGCTGGGACAAATAATCATTTCTCATCAAGGTTGGCTGAAATTCATGTAAATTATCAGCGTAATCGGACGTGACACGGTGGCCGCCAGTTCTCTAATATGATTGCTAGTCTAGCAAACTGCAGATAGGCACTGTAAATGAAGAGAATAGGCTTGTTCATTTACTTAATCTCGCTTAATTAAACGAACCAGCGCTTCTGATAACATTTGTCACAACGACAGCGAATCAATACGAGTTAATTTAAAAGCGTTGAGAGTACCGAGTCAGTGAATGTAGGCTAATCCGACGTAATCTCATTTGAGCAGCAGTCAGTGCCTGCTGTGTGGATATAACGGAGCTCGTCGACAAACTGAGCTGCACAGAGCCAGGAGTAGCTCATAACTAGTTTTGCAGCACTCAGATATCTTTAAAATGTTTGAGCTAATTCTTAACAACGGGCAACTGTCAAAGGCAGATCTGCACACTCAAAACGACATCACAAGCTTCCTGCAGGGCCCCAAAGAGTGGCTTACATTCGTCAATTGTATAGCCAACGATGATGTCGAGGACTTGCGAGTAGCTTCAAAGAGTTTTAATTGGAAAGAGTTTCTGAAGAGCTCCGACATTAATGCCATCTGGTCTGATTGCGAATCGAACTTTGCGCATCCATCAGCGATTGGTAACTCAAAGCATCCGTTTCCTACTAATCCGTTTTTTATTGCCATCTTCTACAATGCCCAGCGCTGTCTCCGGTTTATGAACGAATCCGATGTCGACTTCTCTAGGATCAGCGATAACGGCTTTACGGCGTATCACGTGCTGATGAGCGCGATTCGCTTCATGACTGACGAGAGCGCCGATTCCGCATCAGGCTCGGGCATAACCGAAGAGTGCAAAAGTCTGTTAGCTCTGTTTCACAAGACTCTATTCACGGCAGAGCAGCAACGCCGCATGCTAAATGTAACCTGCAAGCTCGGCATGGCCCCACTCAGTTGGGGAGTGTTTCTCGGCCTGGCAAACTACGTCGAGTACATCATGACATTCTGCGTTCCAGCCCCCGTCGTGAATTCCGACGCTGCTGGACTAAATGAACGCGTCAGCATTGACGTGTCCGAAATGACCGGCGATGATTCCAGCTTTTTCACTAGCCCAATTTGTGTCCTGGTCGACATGTACGGACAGAGCACTTTAGCGGAGATCAAGGCTCTTGGAATTTTCCGGACTGGCTTTATTTGGAAGCAGTGGGCCGAAGTGTTGTACATGCGCAACCGCTTCTTCACCGCGCTGCTTCTGTCCAACGTAATTTTCCTCACCGCGCAACGGTGTCAGTTGTTGGCGGCGGTGTCAACGATTTTCTTAAGGCCAGGTGTTCAGGTCGGGATTTTCCATTTCCAATAGGAGTGTTCATCATCTTGGTTTACTGGTTCTTTTATGCTACATTTGGAACTGCCGCCAGCGGCTACAGTCTCTGGCGCAAAGAGCAGTACAGGTAAGTATAGCAACTTTAAATACGCTCGTACTCCTGAAGAGACACTTAATTATAACGGTATTTAACCAATGTTTCTTCCAGAAGAAAAGTTGGCTATCCGATTGCGCCTAGGCATGCGCACGTTGACATGCTGTTTTGGTTCCTGCCGTGGATGCTGTCTATTCCCATCTCAACATTTCTCTTATGGCTTTACTCGGACACTGGCAACAGTTGCAGACTGCTGGGCGATCACATCTGCTCTGTGAGCGGCTGCTGCATTCTACTGTTGCTGCTTACTAGTGTATCGCTAATCGTTGCCTATCTCCGACTGGTCCCATCGCTTACAACCCTGATGACCAGCATGTACAAGAGCATTGGTACATTCAACGTGTTCATCATGCTCTACTTGGTACTAACTGGCGTCTTCACACGCGTATTTCAAGTGCGCCTGTTCTCTGCTAGCAGCGATTATGTAGTTAGAAACAGCACCTCAATATCGGAGGAGAATAGTGGCCCAAAATCTGTCAACTTCTTCACCGCCTTTTATCGAACGTTTCTAGTGTCGCTAAACATTATCGATTCGAGCATGCTTTCACCAACGGATGATCGAATCGACATGAGCATCACGCATATGATCTACATCCTGTTTGTACCTGTTCTGTTTCTAAACTTTGCGATCGGCATTCTGACATCGGTTGTAACGCACGTTCACGAGCACAGTCCAGAGAATCGCTACCTTCTCATATTGTCGGTGGCGGAGTTCTCCGAGATGATTTTGTCGCCAACTCGGTCGGCGATAAGGAAACTAGTGGGAAGCAGCGGTGAGCAGTTGGTGCTTCGTTGCTGCCGTCCAGTGAGTAGGCACAGCCGACTTCTGGCAGCCAACAATGAACGGCTCTCGGCTGTGCTTGAGGCCAAAAATTGTCAGCAGAACTGATTTCACTGTTACTAACTAATACAGGCGACAATACTTGCTTGAATGAAAAAATGGGTCGCTTTCATAGGCTCAAACTTTTACATCGTCGAAGTCGGTACAGACGGAAAAATTATTTTGTCGATAAGCCAGTTTTTTTTACTTTCCTAACCTAGAAAATCAACCACTTCAACGATTCAAAACGATGAGTTTTTGAAATGCCCCACGACTTTCAAAAGTGTATTTACGCTCGTATAAAGACAAAGTTCTGAAACATTTTAAGCGAATGCCCTTATTAAAAATATTTAAAGAGCTATAACCTATTAGATAGTTTTCATGACTGCAAGAGAAAATGTAAAGCTACACTCGAAAAGTAACCTGCTGTTTTATGCCCCAACATGAAATTCTGGCATAAAAATCAGACATTACTGGTCAGCAGCAAATCAAATTCTGTCAGTGTATCAATATTGAACGGAGGGAGCTTTGAACCAATGAGACAGAAACGCAATAAATCTAATGCTTGCTCCAATTTTTTTGTCCCTCTCTGATTGCTGGAGTGCAGCAGAGCAAAGTGAACGAGTTCTCCCAGCTATTAGAATTAGCTTATAAATGACGGCAAAAGTAGCACCAAAATCTATAGATGGTAAAGAGACAGCCAAATTGCTAATGGATATTAAAATAATTGTCAATAGCCGTTCGGAATGGCTGGCATTTGTAAAGTGCATCGCGACCGACAATGTTGACGACTTAAAAGCGGCCTCTCGGCGACTCAATTGGAAGAAGTTCTTACAGAGCTTCGAAACTTCTGGTACCTGGTCGGATTGCGATCCAAACTTTTTGCACACGTCATCGATCGGTAACTCAAAGCACCCGTTTCCGACAAATCCGTTTTTTATTGCCATCTTCTACAATGCTCAGCGCTGTCTCCGGTTTATGAACGAATCTGGCGTCGACTTTGCTGAGATTAACGACAACGGCTTCACTGCGTATCACGTGCTGATGAGTGCGATTCGCTTCATGACTGACGAGAACGCCGGTTCCGCCTCAGGCTCGGGTATGACTGAAGAGTGCAAGAGTCTGTTAGATCTGTTTCACAGGACCCTGTTCACGACAGAACAGCAACAGCGAATGATTCAGACCTTGTGTAGGTTTGGAATGGATCCGATGAGCTGGGGCGTGTTCCTAGGCCTGGCGAATTACGTTGAGTACGTCCTGATCTACTGCTCTCCAACTACTCTGGCTCACTCAGACACTGAAGGTCTTAATGAACGCATCTCGTTTGATGTGTCAGATTTTACTGCCGAGAATTTCTGCTTTTTCACCAGTCCTATCAGCGTTCTTGTAGATATCTACAGCCAGAGCACCTTGGCTGAGATCAAAGCGTTAGGAATCTTTCGTACCGGCTTTCTCTGGAAGCAGTGGACCGAGGCATTGTACTTGCGCAATCGAGCGTTCTTTGTTCAATTCTTTTTTGTTGCACTTATTTTTACATTCGCAAGTGCATTTTTCGCCGGATCGAACGTGTACGAATATTTAAATGATCGGTGTTCTGACAAGCCATTTACGTTTCCATACGGTCTACTTACAATACTAATTGGCTGGATTACGCTTGGTTTCTTTGGCACCGTAGCAGTTATTTACGGTTATATGCGCAAGGAACGCTATCGGTAAGCGAATTATTAATTATCACACAGTTTCATCAAATCATTATTCACAAAGTTAAAACTGAAAATAAAAATAAATTTTATCTCCTTTCAGGCGCTCTGTAGGATATCCCTGCTCGCCGCGAAAGAATGTCGGCGACATTCTTGGCTGGTACCTGCCGTACATCTTGGCCTTCCCGACATCAATTTTTCTACTCTGGATCTACCTTGACACTGAGCACAGCTGCGCCTTGCTAGGTCAGCAAATTTATCCAGTTAGCGGCTGCGGCATCATGCTGCTTCTAATAGCGGGTTTCTCTCAGATGATCAGCTTCTTGCGGCATTTGCACTGCCTAACAGCAATGATGAGTAGCCTCTATCGAAGCATGGTGACGTTCTCGTGGTTCTTCCTTCTCTACGTACTGCTCACTGGAGTTTTCGCTAGAATTTTTCAGTCTAGCTTTGCCTTCTCTAGAGCAGAAAATTCGACCACAACCCGACCGGATAATCTGGCCGAGTTTCTCAAGTCATTCTATCAAACCTTTCTGGTTTCGCTTAACATCGTCGATGCAGAAAAGTTTTATCCGGCTAGCGATCGTATTGACCTAAACGTGACACACGTATTCTACGTCCTGTTTGTTCCTGTGCTCTTCATCAACTTTGTAATCGGCATTTTATCATCGATTGCCGCTCACGTGCAGGAACATAGCGTTGAGAACAGGTACATGCTGATGCTATCCGTGGCAGAGTTCGCTGAGACCACTTTCTTCCTAATCCACAAGCTATTAAGTAAGTGCTTTCGTCGGCGAGAGGTTCGTATAAAACTCTGCGGTCCTATTCGAAAGCAGAGCAGGCTTATAGTGAACTGCTATTGCTCATTCGAATCAGCAATCGATGCGCCATCTGACATCTGCACGACAGGACACAGAGACAACGAGAGTCGAAGCAGTCTGTTTTAACAATATCATGGCGTCGAAGAAACCGAGATCTCCTCCGATAGTTTGTCCGCATTGAAATTGATAATAGACATGCCATGTTTATGCAACCTGCATTCAATCTAAGCTGGCTAAATTAACCATACGTAATACATAGTCCATGCAGATTTTTTGAAAATTTCTTGAAAATGTTTTTGTTTAACTATTAATCCCGACGATATAAAATGACATAAATATACCGCTATTCTGAATTATTTCCTTAAAACACTGATTTTAAAAAAACAATTAGCACAGTCCTAACTCGAAAGGTCAGTTTATATACTATTGATTTGTCTGAATAATGTTTCTACTTTAAAATGTTAATGTTTGACTTTTCCACTAATCCGCTTGACTATTTACAATGTGTCTCTGTCACCCACTAATCAGATCGTTGCTGCATGCATATAAAGTCAATGGTATTAAGCAAACTTTTTTCGTAGCTTTAGCAATCGATAAAAATCTGATTTATGCAAAATCCCTCTTTATTAGCAATCCCTTCCTCAGTGAGCTTCTGTAAACTCAATTATGCAAAACTGGGACAATACAATAGCCATTGGCTTTGGTTTTGCTTGATTTACTTTCCATGAAAGTCTGTTTGCACTAGTCTTCACTGTATGCACCAGTGGTTAGAACTAAAAATAACAAAATTTGTCTCCGTCACTTTGCTCTCCGTCAAGGGGATGACTTTATACTTTTTATTCATGTAGATGCATGATGCAATACAGTATTATTACCACTGCAATTAGTGAAACACAAATTTTGCTAATGTTGATGAATCAGCTAATGCATATGCTACGTTCACATAAGCGCTGTGAGAATTACCTGAAGAAAAAATTACCACCCGCTTGGTCAGGAAAAGCAATAATTGGGGGCCGTCGTCTAGGGGTCCAGCGCGCGCGGCGCTTTTATGTGCCAGCGGCCCAGTTTCGATTCCAAAAGCAGTCACATTAATTTGGGGCTAAATTGGAATCGCGGTTTGGCTCTGCTTGTGCAATTAACGTCCTTGAGGGCAAACCCCAAGGCGCAGTGAAGTGTACATGCCTAACGATAAATAAAGTTAGGACCGCTGCAAACTCCTGTGTGAGTGTGTGCCTGTGCGTATGACTGCGTACGTATCCGCGCGCTTGTGTGCCTGCTCAAGGGGAGTCCGCGGAATGGGAAGCAATGCCTCTCGCCGGTTGTGTGACAATGTCGCTTAAAGTGCACACAGCCCCTGCCTCAGCTAACTAACAGGAAAAACAGTCGACAGGAAAGGAGGCGACGGACACAGTGTACGACGCTAAATCACGCGCAGGACACTAGAAAATGTCATGCAGAAACTTAAGCCGTTGTTGAAGCAAAATGGTCTCGAGCACCGTCTGAAACAAACGGAAGATGCTACTCAGAAGATTATCTGTCATACAGAGAACGAAGCAACAAAGAAAATTAGTTCTGGAGCTAAAGCGATGCAGTCAGCCATGAGTAGCCCTATCTGGCACAGATTTCTCAGGTGAACAGCCATGCCCTTATCTTGTATCTTTAAGTCAACACTTCTCATCTCTCGTCAAGTCTTTTTTCTTCACAAATAAAGAGAAAATCTTTAAAAAGCTTCAGTTCTATTTTAGCAAACAAATAATATTGAATTTCTGGTCACGTTCTGCAATAGTTCAAGTTGCGTAAATATGGTTTCAACTTCAGTTTTCTTCTGAAGTGACTCGATGAAATGGGCCGCAAAAGCGGCACTGCATGGGTTCGAGTTGGAAAGTATATAATCAGAATTTAAGGAGAAATATTCCCCAAAGATTTTTGCTTCTGTTTGCTCAGTTCTCTTTGCCGCTAGGTAAATAAAAGAATTCTCTGTGATGTGAAGCCTTGTTGCAACATGATTGAATTAATCAACCCG
This sequence comes from Macrostomum lignano, assembly GCA_002269645.1. Taxonomy (NCBI): domain Eukaryota; kingdom Metazoa; phylum Platyhelminthes; family Macrostomidae; genus Macrostomum; species Macrostomum lignano. The sequence goes on from NIVC01003258.1 coordinate 10,355, forward strand.
CATTCATGCTATGCTGATACTCAGTTTCCTACAGTTTGCAGAGTCGCTATAAAGTACAATTGCAAGCCACAGTGCTTGTATGCATAACAAATATTTAATGGAAGAATCCACAGTTATCTGGATATTATTTACAGTTGCAAAACAATTGATATTTTCGTAGATTTATAGCTTTCGTACATGTGCGACTACCCGTAGAATTAGAGGCATCTGGCAAGCCTATTGAAGCATCCTTCAAAAAATCCGAGTGAAAGCTGCAAGTCCTTAACAAACCGCTACAGCAAACGATATGCATCCAGCAAAGAAAAAGGCTTCAGGTACAAAACTCAGTGTTCAAAAGCACTAGTAAATGCAGCAACCTCAGGGCTAAACACCTCTGGCCCCTCGTTCGGTTCTACAGTATATCCGCGGTAGAATTAATTTGGGACTTTACCCAAGAGGGCCCAACCTCAAGGCACACAGCGAGTGTACGCGTGCTGACGATTAGAAAGTCTGGACCGCAGTAACACCGTGTGGTCGTTGTTGTTATTTTCAAGTTTGTTCACGAGAGCACTTGGCAGACTTGTAAAACCTCGCATAAAAAACAATGTACCAGGTGAATATATAATCTGCATCTGCAGCTCTATACTGAACATTTAGTATACTCAGCAACATTGAAAAGTCGCCACCTTTTGCCCCAGTGAGCAGTGTCTTTCGACCAGTGTCTATCACCTGGTAAAACCGTTTTGATATTAAAAAATGCTTGAAAAAATGCAATAAAACCGGGCGCGGAAGCTTCATCCCATCCGATCCCTCCTCACCCAGCCCAACTCTGGGTTTCGTGGCGCAAGTTGCGTCACTCAAAAGTCACCAGCTACTAAACTAGAATTTTCTGCGCAGTCTCAAAGGATCGTAACTTTTTCATGCTGTTGAGTATACCTTACGTAAGAAAGAGCAATTTTAGTCGCCTGTACCAGTTACTAATACACACGAATGGGATAGCGACGTTTGCCTGCGGGACGTTTGCCAGCCGACGTTTGCCTGCGGGACGCTTGCCAGCCGACATTTGCCAGCCGACGTTTGCCAGCCGATGTTTGCCAGTGGGACGTTTGCCAGCCGAAGTTTGCCTGCCGGACGTTTGCCAGCCGACGTTTGCCTGCGGGACGTTTGCCAGCCGACATTTGCCAGCCGACGTTTGCCAGCCGACGTTTGCCAGCCGACGTTTGCCAGCGGGACGTTTGCCAGCCGAAGTTTGCCTGCCGGACGTTTGCCTGCCGAATGTTTGCCAGCCGACGTTTGCCAGCGGGACGTTTGCCAGCCGAAGTTTGCCTGCCGGACGTTTGCCTGCCGAATGTTGGCCAGCCGACGTTTGCCAGCCGACGTTTGCCTGCCGGAAGTTTGCCAGCCAAAATTTGCTAGCCAATATAAAGCCAGTCAGTGAAAAATTTGATACTGAAACATTCGCAGTTTAGCGGTTTGACAAAAACCGTTTTTACTCCAACTTTTTGACGGTTATTCGCATGTATACAAGTTTGAAAGCAAAATATATAAATTATGCAGTTCATCAGTCTAACGTCTAATATCTAGTTTAACAACGATTTTGGCACAACATATCAAAAGATGAACATTGGTTTGCCTCGTATGAAAGCAATAACAATTGTTGTGATGAAAAGATGAAAACTTCCTATCTCCCTATGGCCGTCAAAACATTTTTCATAGATTTCGAGTGCTGCGTACTTCTACTTTAGTAGTCCTTGGCATGACTAAGCTTTGCATACGTAGTGTCTAGCGCTTGCTATTCTACTAGCTTGCTACTGGTGGCTTGTCTGGCTATTCAGCTATATAGCTTACTATAAAAACGTACCGCATTCGACTCGTCTACACATGTACGTTGAGATCGCGGTTTCCTTGCTTACTTGAGTAGTAATACAACAGCATTGGAATCAATTTGCTTACTTTTAGATCTCCCAATGAACTGAGAAATATATGAGCCAGAATTACCGCTCAGCAGCTCTTTTTGTTTGCCTCATAACTTAATCGCTGGAGATTCCCGTTGTAATCTGCGCGTCTTCTTTCGCACATCAAAAATCAAACATCTCAAACTGGGAAAAACGATACACAATTGTCAAAAGTAAACAATATTTTCACATTCAAAGAAAATCGTTGTTAAACTGGATATTAGACGTAAATCTATATAAATTGCATAATTTATTTAGATTTTGCATAAATTTCATTATTTATAGATTTTGCTTTCAAACTTGTATATATGCGAATAACCGTCAAAAAGTTGGAGTAAAAACGGTTTTTTTCAAACCGCTAAACTGCGAATGTTTCAGTATCAAATTTTTCACTGACTGGCTTTATATTGGCTAGCAAATTTTGGCTGGCAAACTTCCGGCAGGCAAGCGTCGGCTGGCAAACGTAGGCTAACAAACATCCGGCAGGCAAACGTCGGCTGGCAAATGTCGGCTGGCAAACGTCCGACTGGCAAACGTCCCGCTGGCAAACATTCGGCTGGCAAATGTCGGCTGGCAAATGTCGGCTGGCAAATGTCGGCTGGCAAATGTCGGCTGGCAAACGTCGGCTGGCAAATGTCGGCTGGCAAACGTCCCGCAGGCAAACGTCCGGCAGGCAAACTTCGGCTGGCAAACGTCCCGCTGGCAAACGTCGGCTGGCAAACGTCGGCTGGCAAATGTCGGCTGGCAAACGTCCCGCAGGCAAACGTCGGCTGGCAAACGTCCCGCAGGCAAACGTCGGCTGGCAAACGTCCCGCAGGCAAACGTCGTAGACCCCACACGAATTTGACAGTTTGATTTGAAGAATTCCACACTTACTTTAGCAGTAGCTACTACGAGCCGTACCCTTTTTTAACAAAACATCATATCTATTTATTGATTCCTTCAGTTCGATTAAAATTGACACTCTTCATCTTTTGTTTAAGCCTTGTTTATTCCCAGATGATAAGAATTAGCACCACTAGCTGGGAATCCTAGTTCACTGTGGCCTTATCAACACTAGTCCGGATTTCTGTTCACATATCGTGCTTTTGTCTCCAAGATGCATCGGTCATCTCAACTTCAGACTATTCAGACTTCAAAGCGTAAATGTACATATTGGAGAACAAATGCTACAAGTGCAGCTCCTCCCAAAGTGTGCATAAGCATCCTGTTTCTGTTTTCATTGAAATTTAATTTGCCTCGACGTGAAGCCGTGAAAGATTGAAGTTGTAGCTTCTCAGATACTATATGCATTCAAATTGAATTTCAATATTTGGCCAAGCCAAGTGCAAGCGTAGGAAGTGGAATAATAAAAGTTTTGTAAAAGAATCAGTTAACAAGAATTCGTATGGGGAAGCAAAGCAAATGGCTCATAAAACTTGGATATTTCCAGTCTTGGGGAAGAAATTGAAGATATCCTACTCAATATAAGGACTGCTCGGCCCTGTGACGTACAAACAATCCGATTGGTTGCAGCGGCACTTAGCAGCTACAGCTACCACCTTAAACAACCGATAGACAGGCAACCTACTGACTGAAAAAGACAAAAAATAACTAGGCGTTAAAAAATCGCGTCATGAAAGTCAAAGTATCACCTGCTACTGCGATCCAACATTGCCTGGAGGAAGATACGAGTACCAAAAATGAGCCAGGTCAGTTTGACATCAAAGAGTTTCTACCAGGTCACCGACAATGGCTTGCATTTATAAAGTGCATCGCGACCGACAATGTTGACGACTTGAAAGCGGCTTCGAAGAAATTGAATTGGAAAGAGTTTCTGAAGAGCTCCGACATTACTGGCGCCTGGTCGGATTGCGATCCCAACTTTTTGCACACGTCATCGATCGGTAACTCAAAGCACCCGTTTCCGACCAATCCGTTTTTTATTGCCATCTTCTACAACGCTCAGCAGTGTCTCCGGTTCATGAACGAGTCTGGCGTTGACTTTTCTGAGATTAACGACAACGGCTTCACGGCGTATCACGTGCTGATGAGCGCAATTCGCTTCATGACTGACGAGAGCGCCGATTCCGCCTCAGGCTCGGGTATGACTGAAGAGTGCAAGAGTCTGTTAGATCTGTTTCACAGGACCCTGTTCACGACAGAGCAACAACAGCGAATGATTCAGACCCTGTGTAGGTTCGGAATGGATCCGATGAGCTGGGGCGTGTTCCTAGGCCTGGCGAATTACGTTGAGTACGTTATCATTTACCTTGCTCCAAGCCCGCAAGTGCTCTCGGAACCATTAGGGCTGAGTGAGCAAATTACTTACGATGCTTACATCACCGGAGGCAGTCCTCAGTTCATGACGGGCCCGATCAACGTGCTTCTAGACTTGTACAGCCGCAGCGATTTGGCTGAACTAAAAAAGCTGGGCATCTTCCGCTACGGTAGGCTTTGGCGTCGATGGGCTGAGCTGCTGTTCCATCGTAACCAGGTAGTGTTCGGTGTGTATCTATGCATTTCACTGTTCATGACCTTCGCCACGCTGATGTTCTCCGGACCGGATCTCAATGACTACCTGCGAAGTCGGTGCGGCGGAAGCGATGCGGCGATGCCAACTGGTTTCAAGTTCATTCTATTCATCTGGATATTTGTAAATCTTTACGGAGTAGCGCACGCCAGTTTCTGGTATTTGCGGAAGGAGACCTATCGGTGAGTTACAATTGAGCCGCAATGTGACAATTTATATTAAAACCTTGCAATGAATGCAATGATCGGTTCATTTTTTTGCAGACGAAAGGTTGGCTACCCACAACGTCCGAGAAAGAACGTGATGGAAATAGTCAGCTGGATGACGCCCTGTATGATGTCATTTATTGTCGCCGCGTTGCTTCTGTGGCTCTATATGGATGCAGGGCGGAACTGTTTGCTGCTTGGCGAATTTATCTACCCAGTGTGTGGCTGCTGCGTCATGCTGCTCATGCTAGCCAGTGTCTCTAACATCATCTGCTATGCCAGACTCATTCTGCCAATAACAACACTTATGAGCAGTTTCTATACGTGCATCTCCAGTTCAATAGTATTCATTTTCTTCTATCTTATGATGACTTGTTTCTACACCCGGATGTTCCAGTCGAGTTTTACTTTTTCACGAATCGGTAATTCGTCAGATACTCGAATGGATACTGCAGACGAATTTTTCAAAGCTTTTTACAACACGTTTCTAATATCGTTGAGCATAGTGGACTCGGATATTTTTGTACCCGGAATCGACCGCATTGACCTCAATGTTACGCACGTATTCTATGTTCTATTTGTCCCCGTTCTATTCATTAACTTTGTTATTAGCATTCTGACTTCGATTGTAGCTTACGTTTACGACCACTGCGTTGAAGATCGCTACCTGCTGATGCTGTCGGTAGGTGAGTTTTCCGAGACCGGCACCTACTATATTCATAACCTAATTGCTAAATTCCGAGGAAGCCGGCAGGCCAAGATTAACATCTGCCAGCCAATTTGCAAGAAGAGTCGTCTATTGGCGCTCAGTTTGGATTCTATCGCTTCGGTTTTGAAGTAATTGAGACGACAAATTTGTTTCTTTTGTTTCTCTCTATACGAGCGTTAGTTTCACTGTGATGGCGAAAAACGATACTGATAATGAACTTATTGGCACACTATATAATACATGACATGCCATGCATGGCTATGACATGCATCGAATTTCTGCTAACACCTCCTGCTTAATTTAAACCTATTTTTTAAGTCTGTTCGATTTTGTTTTACTGCGTGATAATTGTAGTTTGTTTTTCTAGTCAGACGTCAAACTGGACGCTCTGTACTGAGTCTTACTTAGTAGCTGCAACATGTTAATTATTGCACATATTCTTTGACATACTCGCACATGCAAGTTTCATAGTTTAGTTTATTTAGTTATAGAAGTTTAATTCGTAAAATTCGTTAAGTCTAATTCGTTTTATCGGTTCTTTCTCACAAAAATCTGCGTAAAAAATCAGATTTTTCATCGAAGTTTTGCTATACACATGCAACTATAATTTTTACCTCTACACCCCCTGTTACTATAAAAGCAAGCTCCGAGTGGTAAAATTTTCAAAAGTGAAAATTTCCTGCTGTTGAATCAACAGCGCTGTTTAAACACCGAAAATCGGCTGGTTGAGCAAACAAATTCCTACCAAGTTGAATAAAAGCACTGCTTTTCCACCCCCTCTTTTTACACTGGTTTTTGACAGATAATTTTTTTTAAGAACTAATATTAGCTCTCGCTGTAAGTTTTGCTCCTTTCTCATTTTTCATGGAATTCGCGTCGAATGCGAAGTAAAATGCAAATTTGTGCACAGAAACGTTTTTGCAGCGATTAAATTGTAGCTTGGGGCATATGCGGAACTTTAATTCGAGGAATTTTAATTGGCACGTATGGGCGCCAATATTTGGTGTTTTCGTGGGCACGGCGTCCCTGTCTCTTGGTGGGCGCCTCTGTCTCTTGGTGAGCGCCTCTGTCTATTGGTGGGCGCCCCTGTCTCTTCTTGGTGGGCGCCCCTGTCTCGGTGGGCGCCCCTGTCTCGGTGGGCGTCCCTGTCTTGGTGGGCGCCCCTGTCTCTTGGTGGGCGCCCCTGTCTCTTGGTGGGCGACCCTGTCTCTTGGTGGGCGCCCCTGTCTCTTGGTGGGCGTCCCTGTCTTGGTGGGCGCCCCTGTCTCTTGGTGGGCGCCCCTGTCTCTTGGTGGGCGCCCCTGTCTCTTGGTGGGAGCCCCTGTCTCTTGGTAGGCGCCCCTGTCTCTTGGTGGGAGCCCCTGTCTCTTGGTGGGCGCCCCTGTCTCTTGGTGGGCGCCCCTGTCTCTTGGTGGGCGCCCCTGTCTCTTGGTGGGCGCCCCTGTCTCTTGGTGGGCGCCCCTGTCTCTTGGTGGGAGCCCCTGTCTCTTGGTGGGCGCCCCTGTCTCTTGGTGGGCGCCCCTGTCTCTTGGTAGGCGCTGTCTCTTGTTGGGCGCCCCTGTCTCTTGGTGGGCGCCCCTGTCTCTTGGTGGGCGCCCCTGTCTCTTGGTGGGCGCCCCTGTCTCTTGGTGGGCGCCCCTGTCTCTTGGTGGGAGCCCCTGTCTCTTGGTGGGCGCCCCTGTCTCTTGGTGGGCGCCCCTGTCTCTTGGTGGGCGCCCCTGTCTCTTGGTGGGCGCCCCTGTCTCTTGGTGGGCGCCCCTGTCTCTTGTTGGGCGCCCCTGTCTCTTGGTGGGCGCCCCTGTCTCTTGGTGGGCGCCCCTGTCTCTTGGTGGGCGCCCCTGTCTCTTGGTGGGCGCCCCTGTCTCTTGGTGGGCGCCCCTGTCTCTTGGTGGGAGCCCCTGTCTCTTGGTAGGCGCTGTCTCTTGTTGGGCGCCCCTGTCTCTTGGTGGGCGCCCCTGTCTCTTGGTGGGCGCCCCTGTCTCTTGGTGGGCGCCCCTGTCTCTTGGTGGGCGTCCCTGTCTCTTGGTGGGCGCCCCTGTCTCTTGGTGGGCGTCCCTGTCTCTTGGTGGGCGCCCCTGTCTCTTGGTGGGCGTCCCTGTCTCTTGGTGGGCGCCCCTGTCTCGCTGAATAGGTGGCAAAATTTAGGATTCTGACATTCTTCAAAGTCATGGCCGGTTAACTCTTTCAAATATTTTCTGGAGGAGCGCAACTTATTTGGAGACCATTAATTGGAGGTAAGGGGTGCATGCGATCCCCTGAAACATTTCTGCTTACACCATTTATGGAAGCAAAGAAACGTTTGCTGAAGAGGAAAAATTACAGAGTTAATATTTACTAGGCTTATATACATGCAATACTAATACGACTTCTAATATAACAGATTGCATGCAACTGCTCTAATGGGCAGATGTTCATCTGAAGGCTGCGTACGGCTGTTCAGTCCAAGGACTGGGAGCTCGCCACACAGTCTCCTTACCCCAGCTAATGCAGAGTTGCAGAGTTAAGACTCTTGCTCAAGGACATAAATTGTTCCAAGTTGGTCGAGAATCGAACCCCCCGATTATTTAATTAGTCGTTAGCCCGACGCTCTCGTAACCCCTAGGCTACAAAACCCCTTGATTGTAGCTATAGTTTTAACGTTAACAAAACCTCCTGTTAATCAAATATTTTATTATCATGATAGGATTGCGTTTGACAACAGAAATGCATAAAATAATCTGTGGTTTGCGCAGCTCTGTCACGACTGTTAGATCTACAAGGAGCTAGTAGTACAAATTTGCTTGAGTAGCAGAACAGAGGTAACTCAGAGGCGTCTTTTGACTTAAATTACTTTTGTTGCATAAAAAACTGCAAAATGGATCGAAGAAGACAATTCTAGAGTGATTCTTAGCTTTTGAAGTTGTAAAAGCAAAAAGAGGTTTATAGGTTGGTTCGTCAGTTTTGCAGGAAAAAAATTCAGGTCCTATAATCGGGTTGCGGCAGTTTGCAGCTTCTTGGATGCGGACGGTTCGCGATTGGCAGCTCCCCCGCACCGGCTGCGGCCGGTGGCTCCGCGGGTGCTGGAGCGGCCGTCGGGTCGCCTTCTGAACCGCCGGTCTCGTCTGGTCCGTCTCCTGTTGCTGCCGCTTGTGCTCTCCAGGATGACAGAGTCGCCTTTGACCTCCGTAATCGTCCAGGGCTGAATTTCAAATGGCGTGTCCGTTTTCGATGGCTGGATTTTTCTGCGGAGGACTTTATCGCCAGCTTGGATGCGATGCTCTGCGGCGGATCTTGTCGGTCGGCGTAGTGCTTCATGGCGGCCTTGTACTGACGGTCTCTGTTCCTGACCGTCTTTGCTGAAGCCTGCGGCTTGACTCCTGGAATGCAGTCTTGGACTGGTCTCCCGAACATCAGGTCGGCTGGGGCGACTCCTGTGGCCGTGTGCGGAGTGCTGCGGTACGCGGCGAGCCACTCCTGCAATGCCGTCCTCCAGTCGGTTCCTTGGGCGTTGGAGATGTGGAGAGCAGCTTGTTCAGGGACCTGTTCATTCGCTCGGTAATGCCATTTGCCTCAGGATGGTACGGTGTGATGCGCCGGTTGGTGATTCCGTGGATTGTGACGAAACTCCTGAAGGCTTCTGATGTGAATGTCGGACCGTTTTCCGTCACGATCCGCTGGGGAATCCCGAAGGTCGGGAAGACCTGCTGTAACTGTCAGGTGGCGCGGTTAGCTGTGATCGACTTCATCGCCACGACTATGAGGTAGCGCGAGTTGTGGTCTACGATCATCAGGAAATGCCGGCCTTTGGCAGGTCCAAGAGAGTCGATGCCGATGGTGGACCAGGCAGACTCCGGCAGCTCAGTCGGTTGCAGTGGGGGCTGCCGGAACTTCCGCTTGATGTTTGGTGGCCGCACATTCCAGGCAATTTGCTACCAGTTGCTTGGCCTCAGCTGACATTCCTGGCCACCAGACCTTGGAATTGAGTCGGCGCAGTGTTTTGGTCTCGCAATACCGTAAAAATTCTGGCGCGCTTTCAAATACTTTATCTTTTACAATAACGAGTTCGTCAAATCGTCGTCAAATCGTCTTTATAAACTTCTATTTCGAAAATTTTTCCAAATACATAGCTCTATAATATATTGGCCAAACAGGCTAATTGCCTGAGCCAAATTCTTACTAAATTCTTACTACTACTAACTTCAGAATATCGTATATTTACACGCATACAATTATCGCCAAATATTATGAGCAATCCTTTTACTCGATATTTTTTCGTAAAAACCGCAAAAAATCCTATTCGCTCTTTCAAATATTATATTTTATACAAGTTTGTTATCACCTGATTAATATCTATATAACTTATTTTTATCAGTGTTGCATTGGGCACTTCCGTTACCGAGTAACTTGTAAATGGTAACGCAAGTTACTTTTTCGTAAAGCGTTCCTTACGCAAGTTACTTTCCTATTTTGGTAACGGAGTAACGGTAAGTTACTCAAATTTCGGAAGTCCGTTACAGTTACTTTGCAACAATCGCAATATTTAAATTTAAAACTGATATGCTTAGCTATTACGCCAGTTGTCACATTTTTAGCATTTTTCATTCCTAAATTCAAAACTAAGTGAATAATATCATACGGTTACGCTGTAATTAATAAAGAAATACTTGAAACATGTTTTTACTTTGTTATTTTCGGTAAAATATTTTTGCTTTTCGTTTTTAAGTTAATAAAAATATTTTGTTTAGTTCTTAGAAACAAACAACCAAAGAAAGAAATTCATCTGTAGTCTCCACAAATCCACTCAGTGATCGACGTAGCCAGGAATTTTAATTGGGGGGGGGGCGGGTTGGCCTGGCTGGCCATGCCTCATGCCATTGCCACTTTTAGCGCCGCAGGCACTCATTTTAGCGCCGCAAGCACTCATTTAAGCGCCGCAGGCACTCATTTAAGCGCCGCAGGCACTCAATCGCCTCATGGTTTTTGGTACCCGCCACGCCCAACCCCATCCCAGCTAGGTGGGGTGTCTTGCAGGTGGGGTGAAGTTGCCGCCCCAACGATTGTTAAGGCGGCCTCCCTGGCTACACCACTAAAGTCCACTGGCACTGCACTGCACAATAATTTAATATTAGTGATAATAATTGAAAATAAATAAAAAGACTAGTAAAGCAGACCGTAGAGTGGAGTAAAGCCAGGTACTTATTACGAGCGATGTATTATCAAGGACAACTGAAGTTACGTTAAGTTGTCCTTGTGTATTATAACTTATAATGTTATTAAAAATTAAATTGCGTTTTGCCTTTAACGTTTCTGACCTTCAGCTTCTCTTCTTTTTACGCAAAGGGCCTAAAGTGATTAAAATTTAATACAGTTACTGAAATTGATGTTGTTGTATTCTTCCTCCTGGCTTTCGCGATCATTTGTGCTGTTCCATCACATTTGCAATGTTAAAAAAGCAGAAAATTTTGTTAATAACATAGGTAACGGAAGTAAGTAACGGAAGTAACTTAAAAGTTACCGGGTTTTTGTTCAAAGTTACTAGGCTAACGTAAGTTACTTTTTAAAAAGTGGTAACTTAAGTTACAGTTAACGCAAGTTACTTTTTTGAGTAACTTGCCCAACACTGATTTTTATAACCTATGGGCTAAACTGTTTTGCGCAATATCGCCAACTACACACATAAATTTCACGCAATACTTTTTAACTCCCTGCTTTTTCTTTCACCTCGTTAGTCGTCCAAAGTTTCGTCAACAAAATCTACGCGTTATTTCAAATACCATATTGCCAAACTCGTACTTTGTAATCGTAGTAGTAAATAAGTAATGCTAAAATATTGCTTTCTGTTCCTGAAATAATCTTAAAATACACAGATATATTTTGGCCAAACAGGCTTCTTGCCTGAGCCAACTTACTACTACTACTACTACTACTACTACTACTAACTGAAAAACTGGTCATGGGTCAATGGGTCATGGCATGGTCTAGCTAACTTACTTATGCTCGTACTTAACTTGACCACGCACGGTGATGTCATGGCATGCGATAGACAAAGACAATAGGTGCCTATCATTGACATTATGCTGCACTAGCCTGCGCCAGCGCTTTCTCGGAACTTATCATCACATTGGGCCTAATCCTGTTTCTGTTTTAACAATTTTGACAAATTAATTATCTTGAAGTCTTGATTTCTTGCTTTAAAACTCAAACTCAAGAGCTAAATCTTAATTTGAAAATTACTCACCCAAATTCTTAGATCTTGTAAATTAAACCAATAGGCCCCCTAACTGTACTTCAGTGAATTTTTTCTAGCTTTTTCAACTTCAACCTATATCTATATATTGCAGGTGTCAGCAACCTTTTTCCACTTGAGGGCCAGATGCAGGGTTTATAGGCCTATGTATATCTAGTTTTTATTTGATTGGGTTAATAACAACTATAAATTATTTATCATGGGAAATGCTAATTACAATGATGACAAAAATTGAATTTTTGAATTAAATTGAATTAAAAATTGAATAAAAATAATAAATTGTAGGCCTGAGATAGAATGTCATTATAAATACAGAGCCAATATAATAAGCTATTTTTTTTAATTCTTAACCAAAATTTTATAAAGCCTATATTTAACAATTTCTTTGCATTTTATTGTCTTTTCTTTTTAGCAAGGTAGCTTTATTTTATGCAATTAAAAAACAATTTATAATATGCTAAAGTATATCTGACTACAATTTAAAGAAGTGAATGAAACTTTTTATCTATAGAGTATAGGTAAAAAATAGCATAAAGTATTTTTCTTTAATTCCTTAATATATCTTAGACATATGCTAACTTGTAAGTATTATCTAAAGAGATTTTGTCTATATTAGGCCTTAGACATTTATACCAATGGACAAAAATAATTTTGGCATAAAAACTGTAAAGGTAAAATTAAATAGTCCACATTATAATTGATGTTTCTGAAGTAGTTATTGGCAATCATAGTTAAATATTATAAATTTTCCATTTCAAGGTATGTCTATGTCTAGTTCTTGGCTAAAGAATGCTTAAAAAGGACCCAAAAAAAGCCATTTATTAGTGAGCAATTTAGTATACTTTTTTGAGTATATATGTAATGACCTTCATTTATTCTGGAAAATTCCATTTACTATAATGATTGAACATTCTAGAAATCATAAATCCAAATGTATGTAACAATCTTTCTAGAAATTTCTCTTTGCTTAATGATATTCTAATTTCAACCATTTACTAATGGTTAATAATTAGTTTATTTTATTTAAATGGCATCAGAAAAAAATATCTTCAATTTGAATGCAATTACAATTTGTTATACTGTGAGAAATATTTCTAGAACTTTCTGGAAAACCAAATCATATCTATAAATTTAGAGTCTCAACTGTCTTGTATTAAGCAACTCTCTTAGTAAAAGCCAACAAAATCTTTCGTACTGCACCATGTGTGCTAAATAGTGTCATAGTAAAAGATTGTTGCTATGATATGGGTAAATACAAAAATGGTTTGCCAGTTACATACACTTTAGATATACTATTACTAGCATCAAAATACAATACTTGCATCTTGTGCATGCTATCAAGGATCATTCTGAGTTGACCTTTAGAGAGCATAGTGAGCTCAAAAAGATCTTGGCATTCTTTCATCTTACAATGCCCAAAATTGTATCTGTTTTGTCTTACGATACCCATGTTAAATAAGCAAGAAGGCTTTAAAAATTTATACTTTACGACGGAAGAGTGCAGTGTTTCAGAGGTCTTAAATTGAGTCACACAGTTGATTTGTACTTCTGACTTTATTTCCACGCAAATGTCACGACTCATGCGCTTTAACATTGTGTCCACCCTCATTAGCAACTAAAGCTATCGAGCCATTATAATCCATTTCGTTTTATAATGCCTTATGAATAATTACAACGTCTGGGGCATTGCAAAACAAATCGGATATTATAGGCCTGGTGGGCGATTATAAGAATGATCCTGGTGAGCGCTTCGTAGCCATGGCTGAAGAAGCGGTAAACCAATTTAAGGACCCAAAGTAACCCCCCCCCCCTCACTTTCGTCTTACGATGCCCAATGTATAATTCTAACACTTGTGGCATCGTAAAATGAAATGGAATATATAGCTTGACTTTCATTAATGAACAACAATCTGTCAAGTATACAAAATACAAAATACGTGTATAGCCATAAAATGAAAATTATACAGAAACTACACCATCACGCTTACACCATATGCTTTCTATGGGCATTGTAAAACGAATGGAGGCCATCCCATTGAAATGCATAGCAGGCATCGTAAGACAAAAGAATGCACTATAATGGTTTGAATATTCTGTTAAAAGTTTTCCAAACTGGCACAGTGGATCCTTATTTCTCTGAATTGTATTACTGATTATTGAATGTAGTCAGCTAGCAATCAGATTCATCTTTATGCTTTTTATTTTGACTTGCTTAAAGTTCTTTGCTTTTAGCAGACACTTGTCCACTTTAATGAGATTGTCAAAAAAGACCTTCTTGCTATTTTTTAGAATTTTAGTGGTTATTGTTAAGCTATAGTTTGACTATCATTTTATTGGTTTGCTGATAAAATTCCAGCAACAGAGCATTGTGTTTATCACCTGCTTTATAGATATAGACCATGTGTTCTATAGATAGGTGAGTCAGCAGATATCTTTTAAAAACTATTGTTTCAAAAGTTTTATACCTTGGGTGCAGACAGTGCATAACCTGTTTTATTTATAGTGAAGCATTGTAGGAAACATATTATATATATATACATGTTATGTATGTAGATAATATCTCTTGTCAAAAATGATTGAACATATTGTGTGCTTCTCTAGTTTAGTTTGAAGAAAGTGCCTCCATTGGGTGGCCAATGGTTCTAAGAATGTCTGCATTTTAAGTGCATCTTTCAAAATGCTAGACCAAAAATAGCAACATATAATTTAAATGTTACACAAGTGCTTTTATTCACTATGCAAGGCTTCATAAGAAACAGATGTGTGACAATATTTGATAGTGCAGTCTTAAATTGTCACTTATAAGTAAGGCTATTGCTGCCTATACAGCTATCTAGGCTATCACTGCCAGCCTCAAAGACTTCTTTGTGGCTATATATATATATATATGTATATAGCTCCCAGATTCATTCTTAGAGGCATTGAGATACAATTAGATGCATTTTTTTGCATGTTAGGTCTACTTGGTCTTAATGCATAACATATATAATAACAATAGCTAGAACTGCTTTGCCAATTGTGTATATGACATACAACTACAAACTACAAGCATGCTCCAGTACTTGATCCTTGAGCATTAAGCATCTCAATGATTTGCTTAGCAATTAGAGCATCATCTTAGCAGCATCATTAAGCTAAGTAACAATTTTCAAAAGTCCACTAAAATTCAACAATGAGTAATATTGCAGAAATATAAGCTTTTCAAAAACTCTATAAACTCTAAAAAACTGCCGTTTCTACCATTAAAGATAAAAAAGTTTTGTAACATCTACTATTTTTACTTTAACTAGTTTTCTTAAGTTATGTGTCTTTTTTGAGGCCAGTAAGATTTATCAAATGGAATAAAAATGCTAAAAATACTTAAAAAATCTTATTAGAGTCTTTTATATTTAAAAGTTGCCTTGTAATCATATAAATAAAAAGACTATCATGTAAAAATCAATATTTGGGTATTCCAATTTAGGATCCTAAATGATTATTTATTCTGTAAAAATTTTTATTCCAAAAATCTTACTTTTTGTAACTTAAATAAGATTATTTTTTAAATCAATACAATTTGAAATGATTAGGCCTAATTTGATTAGATTTTTTGCATGTTGTCTTGGCTTAAGTACTTATTAGTATATCATTCATAGAATCTAATAAAACCAGAAATAATCTAGAATTATATAGAAATCAGTTTCTTAATTTATTATTTTAAATCATCAAATAAGTAGTTATAAATTGACTAATCATAGCACTGATTTGTTAAGAAAGTGTCTTGTTAAACCCATATTTTATGCCTTGATCTGCTGCATATATGCTTATCTGCTACACCTCAATGTGGCAATCATGCCACCTAACAGTCGGTGCATTGGAGACAGAAAATCATTTAAACGCATTGTATGGCAGTATTTTTGGCGAACTCATCAATATTGTCGACTAGCAGTCCTGCTGCCATTGATTTGTGCATTTGTGCTTGGACTAACATTCGGTATTTGGATTTGTCAGTTGGATTCTAGGGCTGCCTCCAATGGGAATATCTTACCAACTATCTATGTTGTGACAGCTACTTACAAGTAAGGTTATAACACAGTTGGACTTTAGCCTAAACACAATAATAGCAACAATGTAAATTTACCCCAAGTACAAATTTCATCACATGACTGCTTTTGCACATTTATTATCCGTTCGAACAATGCATCGATTGCACTCTCAGCAACATGTTATAGTTTCCAACCGAAATCAGATTATAAGGACTGAGAATTGAGACTGGTAGCTTTAATACAACGCTAGCCATTACTTCTCACTCTCTCCTCACAGCCTATGCTAGGGCCTCCTTGTGACGCAAATTGCATCATCCCTATTTGAGACGAAAACTACGGGCGTGGCTTTAATTGGTTAAATTAGTGTTAGTGGGGGTCTATATATCCGAAATTTCATATCTCTGACACTTCAGTTCAGCAGAATCTCACAGTTCTGACACCATATCTTCGAGACATCATTTCTCCGTTAGGGTTAAGTTGGTTGGAGACATGAATTGTCGGAGATATGAAGTGTCGGAGATATGAAGTGTCGGAGATATGAAGTGTCGGAGATATGAAACTGTTGGAGACATGAAGTGTCGGAGATATGAAACTGTTGGAGACATGAAGTGTCGGAGATAGGAAAGTGTCGGAGATAGGAAAGTGTCGGAGATAGGAAAGTGTCGGAGATATGAAAGTGTCGGAGATATGAAAGTGTCGGAGATATGAAAGTGTCGGAGATAGGAAAGTGTCGGAGACATGAAGTGTTGGAGACATGAAGTGACGGAGATATGAAAGTGTCGGAGATATGAAAGTGATGGAGACATGAAGTGTTGGAGATATGAAGTGTCGGAGACATGAAGTGTCGGATATATGAAAGTGTCGGAGACATGAAGTGTCGGGAGTTATGAAGTGTCGGAGTTATGAAGTGTCGGAGTTATGAAGTGTCGGAGATATGAAAACAAGCTGCTTTTCGGAGTTATGAAACCCCCGTTTCGGGGTGGAAACTTTAACACGTTGCCAAGTGTACACTGGTAAAAAAATTTAAGCGTTTCCCTACGGACTTCTGCCTTAGTTACGCAACAATGTCTCAACCTTAACTCTAGGCGACCTGAGCAGCGAGCTGAACTCACTAGACTCTGCAACACCCTCGCCAGAGTGCCTGCAATTCACTGGCTAGTTGTAGAAGACGCCGATTCTCCATCGTCTCTGGTTGCCGACACCATTGGGAACTGCGGTGTGCTTTCTTATACTCATCTATACGTGGCCACACCAGAGGATGAGAAGCTCAAGTCAACTGAGCCCTATTGGTGGCGGCCGAAGGGTGTCAGACAGCGCAATTTGGCTTTCGAATGGTTACGCAACGATCCGTCTAGAACTGGCGTTATGTACATAGCTGACGATGACAATACCTATGATGTGCGATTGTTTGACGAGATTAGGGCTACTCGGCGAGTATCGGTATGGCCTGTAGCCTTTGCTGGCGGCCTGCTGTACGAGGGAATTCGCTGTGCTCATGGTCGAGTACTAGTAAGCCGGCGTTGGTTTATTGCGTTATTAAAAGTACATTCTGTTCTTTAAGGCATCGTTTTTCATATTATTTAGCTACAAAATAGCTAGCTCTTACTCTACCAGAATAGTCATTAGGCTACCAGAATAGTCATTAGGCTACCAGAATAGTCATTAGGCTCCCAGAATAGTCATTAGGCAACCAGAATAGTCATTAGGCTCCCAGAATAGTCATTAGGCTACCAGAATAGTCATTAGGCTACCAGAATAGTCATTAGGCTCCCAGAATAGTCATTAGGCAACCAGAATAGTCATTAGGCTCCCAGAATAGTCATTAGACTACCAGAATAGTCATTAGACTACCAGAATAGTCATCAGGCTACCAGAATAGTCATCAGGCTACCAGAATAGTCATTAGGCTACCAGAATAGTCATTAGGCTACAAGAATAGTCATTAGGCTACAAGAATAGTCATTAGGCTACAAGAATAGTCATTAGGCTACCAGAATAGTCATTAGGCTACCAGAATAGTCATTAGGCTACCAGAATAGTCATTAAGCTAACAGAATAGTCATTAGGCTACCAGAATAGTCATTAGGCTACCAGAATAGTCATTAGGCTACCAGAATAGTCATTAGGCTACAAGAATAGTCATTAGGCTACCAGAATAGTCATTAGGCTACCACACTCTCACAGCTATTAGGCTACCACACTCTCACAGCCATTAGGCTACCACACTCTCACAGCCATTAGGCTACCACACTCTCACAGCTATTAGGCTACCACACTCTCACAGCCATTAGGCTACCACACTCTCACAGCCATTAGGCTACCACACTCTCACAGCCATTAGGCTACCACACTCTCACAGCCATTAGGCTACCACACTCTCACAGCCATTAGGCTACCACACTCTCACAGCCATTAGGCTACCACACTCTCACAGCTATTAGGCTACCACACTCTCACAGCTATTAGGCTACCACACTCTCACAGCCATTAGGCTACCACACTCTCACAGCTATTAGGCTACCACACTCTCACAGCTATTAGGCTACCACACTCTCACAGCCATTAGGCTACCACACTCTCACAGCCATTAGGCTACCACACTCTCACAGCTATTAGGCTACCACACTCTCACAGCCATTAGGCTACCACACTCTCACAGCTATTAGGCTACCACACTCTAACAGCTATTAGGTTATCACACTTCCACAGCCATTAGGCTACCACACTCTCACAGCCATTAGGCTAGCACACTCCCACAGCCATTAGGCTACCACACTTCCACAGCCATGACGTACTCACAAATGCATTTGAAAAGTACACAAAGAACTGGCATTAAAAACTCCACAACCTCAAAAACAGGGTTGGATTGTCGCGTTCAAGCCGCACCGCCAGTTTCCCCTGGACATGGCCGGCTTCGCCATCAATTTGCAGCTGCTGCATGAGCGACCGGCAGCCAAACTGGCCTACAAGGTTGAAAGAGGATTTCAGGTATCGGATTTGCTCGCATTAGCTAGCTCTAGTCATTTGAGTATCCATTTGAAATTGTATAATTGGATATCTGCTGATTTGGGATATCTACTGATTTGGGATATCTGCTGATTTGGGATATCTACTGATTTGGGATATCTGCTGATTTGGGATATCTACTGATTTGGGATATCTGCTGATTTGGGATATCTACTGATTTGGGATATCTACTAATTAGGGATATCTGCTGATTTGGGAAATCTACTGGTTTGGGATATCTACTGGTTTGGGATGTCTGCTGATTTGGGAAATCTACTGGTTTGGGATATCTACTGGTTTGGGATATCTGCTGATTTGGGAAATCTACTGGTTTGGGAAATCTACTGGTTTGGGATATCTACTGGTTTGGGATATCTGCTGATTTGGGATATCTACCATGCGCAGATTCTTAATAGTATGTAATTAAAATAATTACGCCGTTTCAACGCATCAACAGGAGAGCCTGCTGTTAACCAGCCTGGGCGTCCGTCAGTCTGACCTGGAAGCTCGGGCCAACGATTGCAGCAGAATTCTTGTCTGGCACACCAGAACAGCGCCGCCAAAGCTTAATAATGTTGCCCTGCTGGCTGAACGGGGGCTGACACTGCCGCCAGTGATTGGCCATGTGTGATTGATTAGGGGATGTCTGTCTATTAGAGAATTGTCGATTAGGGGATGTCTGTCTATTAGAGAATTGTCGATTAGGGGATGTCTGTCTATTAGAGAATTGTCGATTAGGGATGTCTGTCTATTAGAGTATTGTCGATTAGGGAATGTCTGTCTATTAGAGAATCGTCGATTAGGGGATGTCTGTCTATTAGAGGATTTCTGATTAGGGGATGTCTGTCTATTGGAGGATTTCTGATTAGGGGATGTCTGTCTATTAGAGGATTTTTTATTAGGGGATGTCTGTCTATTAGAGGATTACTGATTAGAGGATGTCTGTCTATTAGAGTATTACTGATTAGGGGATGTCTGTCTATTAGAGGATTTCTGATTAAGGGATGTCTGTCTAATTAGAGGATTTCTGATTAGGGGATGTCCGTCTATTGGAGGATTACTGATTAGGGGATGTCTGTCTATTAGAGAATTGTCGATTAGGGGATGTCTGTCTATTAGAGAATCGTCGATTAGGGGATGTCTGTCTATTAGAGAATCGTCGATTAGGGGATGTCTGTCTATTAGAGAATCGTCGATTAGGGGATGTCTGTCTATTAGAGAATCGTCGATTAGGGGATGTCTGTCTATTAGAGAATCGTCGATTAGGGGATGTCTGTCTATTAGAGAATCGTCGATTAGGGGATGTCTGTCTATTAGACGATTTCTGATTAGGGGATGTCTGTCTAATTAGAGGATTTCTGATTAGGGGATGTCCGTCTATTGGAGGATTACTGATTAGGGGATGTCTGCTGATTACGGGAAATCCACCATTACTTTTGACGTTAAGTGCCCTTTAAAAAGTTCAAATTAATCTCGTTGCTTCTCCCTCGTATTTGACTTGGCATGTAGCTTTGCGAACTCTCATAAACGCTTAACTACTTTTCAGTAGCATAGTTCCGCTTTTTTAACTATCTGTTAGACTATTTTGCAAGAATATAATTTATATAATCGCACGGTTCTGTATGCAATCGTTCACTTCCTTTGTTTATGAAATCAGACGCATGTGCATTTTAAGCTTATAGCATATATATACCCATGTATGCTATTCTATAGCTATTTATGATTTCTCCTTTGACTTTTTTACATACATCTCGCAGCTTCCAAACACCAAGTTTGCACCCGTGCTCTGCTGCTTAGCAAGCGAAAATAAACTCTTAATGCGCATATCCATACACGATAGATTTGTTTGGTGATTGTGCTTGCTTTTTACTAAATTAGTTACAACTACTGATTTTAGGGATATCTGCTGATTTTAGGGATATCTGCTGATTTTAGGGATATCTACTGATTTTAGAGATTTTAGGGATATCTACTGATTTTAGGGATTTTAGGGATATCTACTGATTTTAGGGATTTTAGGGATATCTACTGATTTTAGGGATTTTAGGGATATCTACTGATTTTAGGGATTTTAGGGATATCTACTGATTTTAGGGATTTTAGGGATATCTACTGATTTTAGGGATTTTAAGGACATCTACTGATTTTAGGGATATCTACTGGTTTCAGAGATATCTACTGATTTTAGAGATATCTACTGATTTTAGGGATATCTACTGATTTTAGGGATTTTAGGGATATCTACTGATTTTAGGGATTTTAGGGATATCTACTGATTTTAGGGATTTTAGGGATATCTACTGATTTTAGGGATTTTAGGGATATCTACTGATTTTAGGGATTTTAGGGATATCTACTGATTTTAGGGATTTTAGGGACATCTACTGATTTTAGGGATATCTACTGATTTTAGGGATTTTAGGGATATCTACTGATTTTAGGGATTTTAGGGATATCTACTGATTTTAGGGATTTTAGGGACATCTACTGATTTTAGGGATATCTACTGATTTTAGGGATTTTAGGGATATCTACTGATTTTAGGGATTTTAGGGATATCTACTGATTTTAGGGATTTTAGGGATATCTACTGATTTTAGGGATTTTAGGGATATCTACTGATTTTAGGGATTTTAGGGACATCTACTGATTTTAGGGATATCTACTGGTTTCAGAGATATCTACTGATTTTAGAGATATCTACTGGTGTTAGGGATATCTATTGGTGTTAGTGATATCTACTGAATTTAGGGATATCTACTGATCTATCAATAAAGGCATTTAAAACATTAGGATATAAACTTTCTGCCATACAAAGCTACTTGGCCGTGATGGAAGTGACAGTGCCATCAAGTGCCTATTGCGGCTTCTATAACAAGCCAAGCGGGCCCGGGACAAACCAGCAGAGTGTGTCCGATCTCATGCTTCAGCAGCAGGGTCAGCAGATTTCTGCTAAACGGCAGTACCGCGGCGGGCCGCCGCCACCCCACATGCTGCAGCCGTATCGACAGCAACAGCCGCAGTTTAAACGAAAATTTAACAACGGTCTTGGTAGGAACAATAGTAGCGTTGTTGTTGCACCGCAGCGGCCGCCTGTGCAGCAGTTTCACTGCGAATTGTGCGACGCGAAATGCACTGGCGAGGCGATGTTTAAATTGCACAGAGAGGGTTCCAAGTACGTTTGAATTTTGTCTGCCAGTATGCCCGTCAGTATGCGGGTCTTAAAGTTTAAAAGTACAAAGTACCATTGACGCTGCTCTTCCATTGGTCCTTCAGTTGGTCCTGCTTGATTCCTTCAGTCACTTCAGTTGGTCCTGCTAGATTCCTTCAGGTACTTCAGTTGGTCCTGCTTGATTCCTTCAGGTACTTCAGTTGGTCCTGCTAGATTCCTTCAGTCACTTCAGTTGGTCCTGCTAGATTCCTTCAGGTACTTCAGTTGGTCCTGCTTGATTCCTTCAGGTACTTCAGTTGGTCCTGCTAGATTCCTTCAGTCACTTCAGTTGGTCCTGCTTGATTCCTTCATGTACTTCAATTGGTCCTGCTTGATTCCTTCAGGTACTTCAGTTGGTGCTGCTTGATTCCTTCAGGTACTTCAGTTGGTCCTGCTTGATTCCTTCATGTACTTCAATTGGTCCTGCTTGATTCCTTCAGGTACTTCAGTTGGTGCTGCTTGATTCCTTCAGGTACTTCAGTTGGTCCTGCTAGATTCCTTCAGTCACTTCAGTTGGTCCTGCTTGATTCCTTCAGGTACTTCAGTTGGTGCTGCTTGATTCCTTCAGGTACTTCAGTTGGTCCTGCTAGATTCCTTCAGTCACTTCAGTTGGTCCTGCTTGATTCCTTCATGTACTTCAGTTGGTCCTGCTTGATTCCTTCAGGTACTTCAGTTGGTGCTGCTTGATTCCTTCAGGTACTTCAGTTGGTCCTGCTAGATTCCTTCAGTCACTTCAGTTGGTCCTGCTTGATTCCTTCATGTACTTCAGTTGGTCCTGCTAGATTCCTTCAGTCACTTCAGTTGGTCCTGCTTGATTCCTTCATGTACTTCAGTTGGTCCTGCTAGATTCCTTCAGTCACTTCAGTTGGTCCTGCTTGATTCCTTCATGTACTTCAATTGGTCCTGCTTGATTCCTTCAGGTACTTCAGTTGGTGCTGCTTGATTCCTTCAGGTACTTCAGTTGGTCCTGCTTGATTCCTTCAGGTACTTCAGTTGGTCCTGCTAGATTCCTTTATGTACTTCAGTTGGTCCTGCTTGATTTTTCGGCTCCTACTCTTGTTTTAAATGGAACTTTCAATTGCTTATGTATTTTCGCTTGCCAGGCACCTCAAGAAGGAAAAGGAGAAGAAATTCCGCGAACTAAGCGAAGCCAAAGACCCGGAAGTGTACTGCGACATTTGCAATTTAACACTGCACCCGGAGCTCATGAAATCGCATCGGGCCGGGGTCAAGCATCGCAAAGCTGCTGCTGGGGCGCTCAACCGAGGCGGCAGCGGTGCTAAGAAATCGCCAACTGGAAAGTCTGCTCTACCACCTGGCATCTATCGATTGGACCCAGCGAAGAGTGCCGCGGATAAGGATAAGGTGAGTGCAGACTTTTATTACCGTGTAATTAGCTATGTAGCTTTATTTTATTGTTAACTTTACGGTAGTATTTTTTAGATTTTGTGTTTTGAGTTATCAGATATGTAGATGTGACTTATCAGATATCGGGTGTGACCTGACAGATATCAGGTGTGACCTGTCAGATATGCAGGTGTGACCTGTCAGATATGCAGGTGTGACTTGTCAGATATCAGATGTGACCTGTCAGATATGCAGGTGTGACCTGACAGATATCAGGTGTGACCTGTCAGATATGCAGGTGTGACTTATCAGATATCAGATGTGACCTGTCAGATATGCAGGTGTGACTTGTCAAATGTCAGGTGTGACCTGTCAGATATCCAGGTGTGACTTGTCAGATGTCAGGTGTGACCTGTCAGATATGCAGGTGTGACTTGTCAAATGTCAGGTGTGACCTGTCAGATATCCAGGTGTGACTTGTCAGATGTCAGGTGTGACCTGTCAGATATCAGGTGTGACCTGACAGATATCAGGTGTGACCTGTCAGATATGCAGGTGTGACTTGTCAGATATCAGATGTGACCTGTCAGATATGCAGGTGTGACTTGTCAAATGTCAGGTGTGACCTGTCAGATATCCAGGTGTGACTTGTCAGATGTCAGGTGTGACCTGTCAGATATGCAGGTGTGACTTGTCAGATGTCAGGTACGACCTGTCAGATATCAGGTGACCTGTCATGTATGCAGCGGTGACACCTGTCAGATGTCAGGTGAGACCTGTCAGATGTCAGGTGTGACTTGTCAGATATGCAGGTGTGACTTGTCAGATATGCAGGTGTGACCTGTCAGATATGCAGATGTGACCTGTCAGACATTAGGTGTGACCTGTCAGATATGCAGATGTGACCTGTCAGACATCAGGTGTGACCTGTCAGACATGCAGGTATGACCCGTCAGATATGCAGGTGTGACCTGTCAGACATGCAGGTATGACCTGTCAGATATGCAGGT
The DNA here is from genome assembly GCA_002269645.1 of Macrostomum lignano. Lineage (NCBI taxonomy): Eukaryota > Metazoa > Platyhelminthes > Macrostomidae > Macrostomum > Macrostomum lignano. The sequence goes on from NIVC01003258.1 coordinate 34,541, forward strand.
GTGACCTGTCAGACATGCAGGTGTGACCTGTCAGATATCCAGGTGTGACCTGTCAGACATGCAGGTGTGACCTGTCAGATATGCAGGTGTGACCTGTCAGATATGCAGGTGTGACCTGTCAGATATGCAGGTGTGACCTGTCAGACATGCAGGTGTGACCTGTCAGATATGCAGGTGTGACCTGTCAGATATGCAGGTGTGACCTGTCAGACATGCAGGTATGACCTGTCAGATATCCAGGTGTGACCTGTCAGACATGCAGGTGTGACCTGTCAGATATCAGGTATGACCTGTCAGGTATGCAGGTGTGACTTGTCAGACATCAGGTGTGACCTGTCAGACATCAGGTGTGACCTGTCAGACATCAGGTGTGACTTGTCAGACATCAGGTGTGACCTGTCAGACATCAGGTATTGATTAAAATTAAACAAACCAGCTATTGCGCAGCGCGTCTGAAGGCTGCGTACGGCTGTTCAGTTGAACTACCGATCATAAATTTCTCCTATCCTCACTGCAGCCTCCCGGCGGTGCCACTGAAGCCTCATCATCATCGGCTGCTAACGAAACTGCTGCTACAGCTGATGCCCAGAATGGCACCCAGCAACAGGCAGTCACTGTGCAGTCAATAGAGCAATATCTGAGCAGCCTAACTAAAGAACAATTGATTAAAAAACTGCTCAAACAATACCCAATGCGTTGCTCAGTTTGCAATGCAGATTTCGACGCGTTCAAAGAGGCCGAGTTGCATTTCAATTCTAAAGCTCACCGGATGGCCTTTCAAAAGCTTCAACGCGACCAGAGTGGGTGGTGCAGTGCATTGAACTTATTTAGCATAATTTCTTATATACTCGTATATATATCTAATAATGCTCCGTATTTGCAGTTGTTGGCCTCAGCTCCTCAACAATTCCCGGAGCTTTGGGAAAACAACATTAAAATTACAATTCAAAAAAAGGTAATTTAATGTCGTTATAGATTCGAATAATTACCGACACTGCTTTCTTCATCCTGTCCTTCCTAATTCCATTGCTGTTTATAAAACTCCTTTTTAATTGACAGCAAGGGTCCGCTTGAGGACAAGATTATTAGTTTAAAGGCTTCCAACTATCCTAGAACTGGGTCTAATGACTCATTGGTAGACCAACTCTTGGACGCGGAGCAAACATTGTTTACGTATTTAAAATATATACATCAGAGCGTTCGTCCTTCCTAATTCCCTTGCTGTTAGTATAATCTCTAAGTGACAGCAAGGGTTCGCTTGAGGACAAGATTAGCTTTCGGCTTCCAACTATCCTAGAGCTGAGTCTTTATAAATATTGGTAGACCAGCTCTTGGACGCGAAGCGAACATCTGAATTGAAATTCTTATTAATTTTTAAACTCTCCCACCTGTCCTTCAGTAGTTGCCGTTGTCTCCCACCTGTCCTTCAGTAGTTGCCGGCTGTCTCCCACCTGTCCTTCAGTGGTTGCCGGCTGTCTCCCACCTGTCCTTCAGTGGTTGCCGGCTGTCTCCCACCTGTCCTTCAGTTGTTGCCGGCTGTCTCCCACCTGTCCTTCAGTGGTTGCCGGCTGTCTCCCACCTGTCCTTCAGTGGTTGCCGGCTGTCTCCCACCTGTCCTTCAGTAGTTGCCGTTGTCTCCCACCTGTCCTTCAGTGGTTGCCACTCTTTACCACCTGTCCAGTGGTTGCCACTACCACCTGTCCTCCAGTGGTTGCCGCTGTCTCTTACTGTGGTTGCCGCTGTCTCTTATCTGTCCTTCAGTAGTTGCCGCTGTCTCCCACCTGTCCTCTTTGGAAACGTGTCATCACTTTTAATAATAATTCTAAGGCTAAAACTACTCAATTTAGTTGTCAATGTCCTTCCTAATTCTCTCGCTGTTATAAACTCCTAAGTGACAGCAAGGGTTCGCTTGAGGACAAGATTATATTTAACAGGCTTCCAACTATCCTAGAACTGATTCTTTATGATTGAATGGTAGACCAGCTCTTGGACGCGAAGCGAACATTGAAATATCTTGATTTAATTTTAACTTCTTGCTCTGAGCTCTTTAGTTAAAGGAAATACTTGTAGTCTAACTACAAAAGAAAGTTTAATTATTAGTTTATATAGGGTAATTATTCCAATCTGTATCGGTGTCAGTGGAGGGTAATTATTCCAATCTATATCGGTGTCAGTGGAGGGTAATTATTCCAATCTGTATCGCTGTCAGTGGAGGGTAATTATTCCAATCTGTATCAGTGTTAGTGGAGGGTAATTATTCCAATCTGTATCGGTGTCAGTGGAGGGTAATTATTCCAATCTGTATCAGTGTCAGTGGAGGGTAATTATTCCAATCTGTATCAGTGTCAGTGGAGGGTAATTATTCCAATCTGTATTAGTGTCAGTGGAGGGTAATTATTCCAATCTGTATCAGTGTCAGTGGAGGGTAACGGTCTTCCTGTTTGTCAGTTTTATGTAGTTTCCCACATATAGGTCTTGGACTTTGACAGGAGTGCATGCAGGAACCTCAGTCCTTCCTAATTCCCTTGCTGCTATGGGAACTCCAATTGACAGCAAGGGTTCGCTTGAGGACAAAATTAGATTTAGGCTTCCAACTATCCTAGAACTGGATCTTGATGTGCGATCAGTAGGCCAGTTCTTGGACGCGAAGCAAACATACACAATGTTGGAATGTTACCTGCTACTACTAGTGATGTACTATTGTTTCAGTATAGTACTGAATCAAGGCTGTAATACTGTATAATACTGTATCAAGGCTTGTTTCAGTGTAAGCCTTAATTGGAGTCGTGTCATAACTTTCCATATTTTTCAAAGGCTTAATCTACTCAACCTGATTGTCAATGTCCTTCCTAATTCCCTCGCTGTTATAAACTCCTAAGTGACAGCAAGGGTTCGCTTGAGGACAAGATTAGCTTTCGGCTTCCAACTATCCTAGAACTGAGTCTTTATAAATATTGGTAGACCAGCTCTTGGACGCGAAGCGAACATCTGAATTGAAATTCTTATTCACTTTTTTCAACTCTCATAACTGCTGTCCTTCAGTAGTTGCCGCTGTCTCCCACGTGTCCCTCAGTGGTTGCCGCTGTCTCCCACGTGTCCCTCAGTGGTGCCGCTGTCTCCCACGTGTCCCTCAGTGGTTGCCGCTGTCTCCCACCTGTCCTTCAGTGGTTGCCGCTGTCTTCCACCTGTCCTTCAGTGGTTGCCGCTGTCTTCCACCTGTCCTTCAGTGGTTGCCGCTGTCTCCTACCTGTCCTGCAGTGGTTGCCGCTGTCTCCCACCCGTCCCTCAGTGGTTGCCGCTGTCTCCCACCTGTCCTTCAATGGTTGCCGCTGTCTCCTACCAGTCCTTCAGTAGTTGCCGCTGTGTCCCACCTTTCCTTCAGTGGTTGCCGCTGTCTCCTACCTGTCCTGCAGTGGTTGCCGCTGTCTCCCACCCGTCCCTCAGTGGTTGCCGCTGTCTCCCACCTGTCCTTCAATGGTTGCCGCTGTCTCCTACCAGTCCTTCAGTAGTTGCCGCTGTGTCCCACCTTTCCTTCAGTGGTTGCCGCTGTCTCCTACCTGTCCTGCAGTGGTTGCCGCTATCTTCTACCTGTCCTGCAGTGCTTGCCGCCGTCTCCCACCTGTCCTTCAGTGGTTGCCGCTGTCTTCCACGTGTCCCTCAGTGGTTGCGGCTGTCTCCCACTTGTCCTTTAGTGGTTGCCGCTATCTCCCACCTGTCCTCCAGTGGTTGCTGCTGTCTCCCACCTGTCCTTCATTAGTTGCCGCTGTCTCCCACCTGTCCTTCAGTAGTTGCCGCTGTCTCTCACCTGTCCTTCAGTGGTTGCCGCTGTCTCTCACCTGTCCTTCAGTGGTTGCCGCTGTCTCCCACCTGTCCTTCAGTGGTTACCGCTATCTCTCATTTGTCTTTGATTGGAAACATGTCATAATTTTCGATAATTCTAAGGCTAAAGCTACTCAATTTGGTTGTCAATGTCCTTCCTAATTCCCTCGCTGTTATAAACTCCTAAGTGACAGCAAGGGTTCGCTTGAGGACAAGATTAGCTTTCGGCTTCCAACTATCCTAGAACTGAGTCTTTGAATTATTGTTAGACCAGCTCTTGGACGCGAAGCGAACAATTAAATTTTATCTTAACTTACTTTCATTCCCCAATTCAATCCCCTCTTAATGCCCCAATTTTAATTCCCTGTGTTTAATTCGCAGTTCGCAGCAAAGGCTTCGTGTGCGAAGTGTGCGATATAGCTGTTACCTCCCAAGACCTGATGGAGGCGCACCTGAAAGGCTACAGGCACGCTCTGCGCCAGCACGGTGGCTACATACCCGAAGGTCACGAGTTCTATGCTAAATACATGAAGCGGCAAGAGGCCATGCTTAGTTATCGTAAAATTAGAATCAACTAATTTATTATAGTGCATACTCTGCGTGCTGTGTCCCCGTGCGTAGGAGACTTGACTTTTCAAAATTAATCTAGCAATGATGGTTTGTATTCTTTATTCTTTATTTGCTAAAAACTACTTATGCGATGGAGTTGAAATTATGCTTATTGTCTATCTGTGTGCTTAGCCTTTGGCTCTGTGATTAACATAGATATGTGTTGAGAATGCTCCCACATCCTCAGTTGCTGGGCCAGCCTCTCAGATCATCAGTTGCTAGGCCAGCCTCCCAAATCCTCAGTTGCTGGGCCAGCCTCCCAGATCCTCAGTTGCTGGGCCAACCTCCTAGATCCTCAGCTGCTAGGCCAGCCTCCCAGATCCTCAGTTGCTGGGCCAACCTCCCAGATCCTCAGTTGCTAGGCCAGCCTCCCAGATCCTCAGTTGCTGGGCCGCCCAAGCAAATTAACACAACACCTCACAGTAATACACACTTTATATTCATAAATTAAGTTGCATAAAAATTTGAGACTTTGGCTAAGCTCGATAGTGAAAATGTGTTTAGGGTTTAAATTTAGATGATAGAGTTTAGTATTTAATAATTTAATACTTTCCCTTGCATCTTGAAGCTTTGTTATTCGATGCGAACACGTTTTAAAGTAGTGCGGAATTAACGTATTTAATTAAAATCGATAATATAAAATTTTGTACAAGGCTACAAGATGATAAAAATGCGTTCTGTTTGTTAACGTTTTTGCCTATTATAAATTTTGTAAGTATTTATATTGCTATTAGTAAGCAAGCGTATAGTTGCTTAAGATTATTAATAGACAAGTTGTTTTTCTATAATTATGTTCAAAGCAATTTTTGTATGAGTGTTTTTCTGCCTGGCCTCCGCTATTCAAGGAGTTGGTTTGTTTTTTGCGCTTAATAAATCATTGAATGTTGTAACTTTATTAGCTGAATATATAATTATACAGACTGAAAATAGTAAGTAAGTGCGTTATTGTTTTCTGTTTTATAGTCCTATACTTTGACTCCCTCTGTATCACGCCTCTTCATCTATCTCCCTCTCCTACCCATCTCTATCTCCCTTTCCATCTCCCCATCTCTATCTCCCTCTCCTACCCATCTCTATCTCCCTTTCCATCTCCCCATCTCTATCTCCCTCTCCTACCCATCTCTATCTCCCTTTCCATCTCCCCATCTCTATCTCCCTCTCCTACCCATCTCTATCTCCCTTTCCATCTCCCCATCTCTATCTCCCTCTCCTACCCATCTCTATCTCCCTCTCCTACCCATCTCTATCTCCCTCTCCTACCCATCTCTATCTCCCTTTCCATCTCCCCATCTCTATCTCCCTCTCCTACCCATCTCTATCTCCCTTTCCATCTCCCCATCTCTATCTCCCTCTCCTACCCATCTCTATCTCCCTCTCCATCTCCCCATCTCTATCTCCCTCTCCTACCCATCTCTATCTCCCTCTCCTACCCATCTCTATCTCCCTCTCCATCTCCCCATCTCTATCTCCCCTCTCTATCTCCCTATCCATCTCCCCATCTCTATCTCCCTCTCCTACCCATCTCTATCTCCCTCTCCTACCCATCTCTATCTCCCTCTCCTACCCATCTCTATCTCCCTTTCCATCTCCCCATCTCTATCTCCCTCTCCTACCCATCTCTATCTCCCTTTCCATCTCCCCATCTCTATCTCCCTCTCCTACCCATCTCTATCTCCCTTTCCATCTCCCCATCTCTATCTCCCTCTCTTACCCATCTCTATCTCCCTCTCCTACCCATCTCTATCTCCCTCTCCATCTCCCCATCTCTATCTCCCCTCTCTATCTCCCTTTCCATCTCCCCATCTCTATCTCCCTCTCCATCTCCCCATCTTTATCTCCCTCTCCATCTCCCCATCTCTATCTCCCTCTTCATCTCCCCATCTCTATCTCCCTCTCCATCTCCCCATCTCTATCTACCTCTACATCTCCCCATCTCTATCTCCCTCTTCATCTCCCCATCTCTATCTCCCTCTCCATCTCCCCATCTCTATCTACCTCTACATCTCCCCATCTATATCTACCTCTACATCTCCCCATCTCTATCTCCCTCTCAATCTCCCCATCTCTATCTCCCTCTCCTACCCATCTCTATCTCCCTCTCCATCTCCCCATCTCTATCTCCCTCTCCTACCCATCTCTATCTCCCTCCCCATCTCTATCTCCCTCCCCATCTCCCCATCTCTATCTCCCTCCCCATCTCCCCATCTCTATCTCCCTCTCCATCTCCCCATCTCTATCTCCCTTTCCATCTCCCCATCTCTATCTCCCTCTCCATCTCCCCATCTCTATCTCCCTCTCCTACCCATCTCTATCTCCCTCCCCATCTCCCCATCTCTATCTCCCTCTCCTACCCATCTCTATCTCCCTCCCCATCTCCCCATCTCTATCTCCCTCCCCATCTCCCCATCTCTATCTCCCTCTCCATCTCCCCATCTCTATCTCCCTTTCCATCTCCCCATCTCTATCTCCCTCTCCATCTCCCCATCTCTATCTCCCTCTCCTACCCATCTCTATCTCCCTCCCCATCTCCCCATCTCTATCTCCCTCCCCATCTCCCCATCTCTATCTCCCTCTCCATCTCCCCATCTCTATCTCCCTTTCCATCTCCCCATCTCTATCTCCCTCTCCATCTCCCCATCTCTATCTCCCTCTCCATCTCCCCATCTCTATCTCCCTCTTCATCTCCCCTCTCTATCTCGCACATGTCTCTCCTCTCTTTCTTTCCTTCGACCCCCGCTGTCTATTTTCTTTCTTTTTATCACCTAACTAAAGTGTTTAACTGTCTTTGCGTCTAAATCATTTGCTAAACTATTCGTTTTCTTTTAATTAGCAACCTAGTACAAAAACACTGACATAAAAGATAAATAAACACAATAAAAGTTAATGTATTCATTTTTCGTTACGTATTCTAAATGGCTAATTTGTCATTTATTGACCATGAAGGCCAACATTTAAGGCAACTCCGATGTGTACAGTTACAGCGCTCAGGACATATCTTAGTTTTACATAGTACATATCTATCTATCTATTCACATATTTATCTAGCTAGAATTCATATTTTCGGAATTGCCCAAAGTATTGCCTGAAGGGATTTGCCATTGATACTTGAGGGAATCCGTCTAAAAGAACATCGTCCTAATAAATACTCGTAGCAGAGATAGGTCGAGTTTTGATTTTGCTGGTTTGACAGCCTTTGGATCTCAGCAAATACTGGTACTGGAAGCAGATCAAATTTTGGTCTTTAAATATCAAATTGTTGCTAGGTAAATAGGTGAATAAGTAGATAGATGCATAGATAGATAGATACATAGAAGATAGATAGGTAGATACATAGGTAGATACATAGGTAGATAGATAGATATAGATATAAAAACAAAGGAAAAATTCACGCACACAGTTCGACTAGGTTTATTGGAACCGATATTACGGCCTAGACTAGGCTTTCTTTAGGGTTTAATTATTTATTTAATAACAACAAAAATGCAAAAAAGCTAATTAAAAGAGTCAAAGATAGATGGATAGATAGATAGATAGATAGATAAGGTAGATAGATAGATAGATAAGGTAGATAGATAGATAGATAGGTAGATAGATAGATAGGTAGGTAGATAGATAGATAGATAGATAGATAGATAGATAGATAGATATATAGATAGATAGATATGTAGATAGATAGATAGATAGGTAGATAGATAGATAAGGTAGATAGATAGATAGATAAGGTAGATAGATAGATAGATAGATAGGTAGATAGATAGATAGATAAATAGGTAGATAGATAGATAGGTAGGTAGGTAGATAGATAGATAGATAGATAGATAGATAGATAGATAGATAGATAGATAGATAGATAGATAGATAGATAGATAGATAGATATATAGATAGATAGATATGTAGGTAGATAGATAGATAGATAGGTAGATAGATAGATAGATAGGTAGATAGATAGATAGATAGGTAGATAGATAGATAGATGGATAGATAGATAGATATGTAGGTAGATAGATAGATAGATAGATAGATAGATAGATGGATGGATAGATAGATAGATAGATAGATAGATAGATAGATAGATAGATAGATAGATAGATAGATAGATAGATAGATAGATGGATAGATAGATAGATATGTAGGTAGATAGATAGATAGATAGATAGATAGATAGATAGATGGATAGATAGGTAGATAGATATTGGCGGATGGATAGATCTTAATGTAGCATAATAGATAGGTAGAATGAGTAGGCAAGCAGTCATGCTGTATAGTTATCGCGCTCAGACAGGGTGTACAGCGGTCCTGACTCCAATCGCCAGGCATGTACACTGTGCCAAGGCATTTGGCTCACATAGGTGTGAATCGTGCACAGAATCAAACCCGGGTACTCAGGCTTCAATGTTCGCTAATAGCAATCCACAAAGTTGAATTTAGTTAATAAACTAATTAATAATTCATGGCCAGCCACATTGTTGCCACAAGTCGCAGGCACCAGCTTGACAGGTGGGGCGTGTTCAGCCTGATTGAACCGGAGCTGTGGGATCAGATTTCCTGGGCAGTTGTGTTTGGAAACAACGGCAGCGAAGCAATCTTAGTTGCTAACAGAGAGCAGGGCTCAGATTGTCGAGTGCTAAGCGTTGGCACCAATTCTAGCGGATGCCTTGGATTGGGAGATGCTCAGAGTTGTCTGAATCCGACTGAGGTATGTACTGTTCTCATTGGGTGCAGCTGCTATTAGTCAGGACTTGTTATGAAGATTTGATTGGTTGGGAAAAGACAGCATGCGTTTTTATTAGTCAACGCGGATCTCAGCATGGGTTCTGATTGGTCAGAGAAAATCAGCATGGGTTCTGATTGGTCAGAAAATCAGCATGGGTTCTGATTGGTCCGGAAAAGTCAGCATGGGTTCTGATTGGTCAGAAAATCAGCATAGGTTCTGATTGGTCAGAGAAAATCAGCATGGGTTCTGATTGGTCAGAGAAAATCAGCATGGGTTCTGATTGGTCAGAGAAAATCAGCATGGGTTCTGATTGGTCAGAGAAAATCAGCATGGGTTCTGATTGGTCAGAAAATCAGCATGGGTTCTGATTGGTCAGAAAATCAGCATGGGTTCTGATTGGTCAGAGAAAATCAGCATGGGTTCTGATTGGTCAGAAAATCAGCATGGGTTCTGATTGGTCCGGAAAATTCAGCATGGGTTCTGATTGGTCAGAAAATCAGCATGGATTCTGATTGGTCAGAAAATCAGCATGGGTTCTGATTGGTCCGGAAAAGTCAGCATGGGTTCTGATTGGTCAGAAAATCAGCATGGGTTCTAATTGGTCAGAGAAAATCAGCATGGGTTCTGATTGGTCAGAGAAAATCAGCATGGGTTCTGATTGGTCAGAGAAAATCAGCATGGGTTCTGATTGGTCAGAGAAAATCAGCATGGGTTCTGATTGGTCAGAGAAAATCAGCATAGGTTCTGATTGGTCAGAGAAAATCAGCATGGGTTCTGATTGGTTCTGACTTATCCATGCAGTTAACAGTCGGGTAACCTTCCGCAAACCTCTACCTCTACATTCAGATCGAAGCCCTTCGCGGCATCGTGTTAGTCGACTTAGCCTGTGGCTCCGGGCCTCACTGCCTGGCGCTGACCGCAGATGGCAGACTCTACTGCTGGGGTCACAATGGCTATGGACAGCTTGGCAACGGTGGCACCGTCCAGTTGCTGACGCCCGCGCCTTGCGCCGGCCTAGATGACGGTGTTCGGGTGCTGTCGATTGCCTGCGGTGGCAATCACTCACTGGCTTTGGTGGCCTCGTGCTCCAGCGGTGGCAACGGCAACAGTTGCTGCGTACAGGGCGAAGTGTTCGCCTGGGGCCAGAATAACTACGGCCAGGTGGGCTGCGGCGCGGCCGCGGCTACTCAGGCCACGCCTAGGCGGGCTGGCGGCTCGCTGGCCAGCGGCAGGCCGGTGCGAATCGTGGCCTGCTGTCAGACTTCCTCTTTTGCCGTGGACGAAGTCGGAGAGGTGAGCAATGTTTCTTTGGGTTTCTCTGGGTTTCTTTGATGTGCCGCCGCAGTCTCTTATCTCTGGTTTCTTTGATGTGCCGCCGTAGTCTCTTATATCTGGTTTCTTTGATGTGCCGCCATATCTTTGGTTTCTTTGATGTTCAGCCGCAGCCTCTTATCTCTGGTTTCTTTGGTGTGCCTCCCATTATCTCTTACCTATATGGTTTCTTTGATGTGCCACCGTAGTCTCTTATATCTGGTTTCTTTGATGTGCCGCTCCTTATGTCTTATCTCTGGTTTCTTTGATGTGCCGCTCCTTATGTCTTATCTCTGGTTTCTTTGATGTGCCGCTCCTTATCTCTTACCTCTGGTTTCTTAGATGTGCCGCCGTAGTCTCTTATCTCGGGTTTCTTTGATGTGCTGCCGTAGTCTCTTATATCTGGATTCTTTGGTGTGCCGCCATAGTCTCTTATCTCTGGATTCTTTAATGTGGCGCCCAAATCAACATATACTACCTTATCACTTTCGATCCACCAAGGTGCACGCCTGGGGCTTCAACGGCAGCGGCCAGTTGGGCACAGGCGGTTGCGCAAATCAGCCGTTGCCGATCCGACTCGACAACTGGCCCAGGGGAGGCGTCGGAGGCGTCAGCGGCGCTGGCGGAGGCGTGGCCCGTCTGGCCTGTGGCGCCGGTCACGTGCTGGCTGTGTCCACCAGCGGCCGCCTGTTCGCCTGGGGCGCGAACTCGCACGGCCAGCTGGGCACTGGGGGCAAGTCGAACTCGTCGGCACCAACGGCAGTCAATATTCCTTCTGGCGTTGGGGTAAGCCTAGAGACATGGTAGAGTCATTTGCAAACAACTCTCTAGTGACTCTTGTGCATCTGAGGCGACTCTTGTGACTTTTTAACAACTCAAACGCGTCAAATGCGATGCAGAGGCGACTGTTGCATCACAATCGCGTCACGTGAGTTGTAGAATCGTAAATTAGTCGCAAAAAGTCGTCCAAGAATCGTTGTGCTGGCCCGGTTAACTTCCTACAACTCAGTAGGCTATTTAGAGTGCAATTAGAGTTAAATAGGCTAAAACTGAGTGTTCATTGCCCGATTAAAAGACGCGATCTGCAACGCGTCTGAAATAAACGACTTTGGGGCGACGCAAGTGACTCCGGGACGCTTCTTGGCCTCGGTACCGTTTTCATTGGGCTACTGATTTAGGAGTTAATTTTCCGTATAATATAGTGTAGTGGACTAGCCATCTCAGCCCCCCATGGGGGAAAGTACTAAATGAAGAAATAGAGTTTTCCCTCTTTGTGCCACGACATCTCAGGAACTCCCCTGGGAGCCTTGTCATTCCCTTATTTTACTCGTAGTAGCATATAACGCATTTCGGTATTTCCATAATTGCCCAGGTTCAAGGTCGGGGCGACGATGTCGCTGCCTATCGAGTGCTGGACATCGGGGCGGCGCACTATAGCAATCTGTCCACTGCTCTTGTCGCTTCGCCAAATGGTTCTGGCTGCGGGTCGCCCAACACGCCCGTGGTGTTCGCCTGGGGCCACAGCCGGGGCCAGTCCTTGTCCGTTCCCGTGCAGACTCGATTCGCTGAGTTGAACGACGCTTTCGCCTGTCTGTCAAGTCCAGCCGTGACCTGTCGGAGGCTGCTGCTGTCTGGCGGTTGCAGTGAGTTAAGCAGAGTTGGTTGCGGTTAGTATGTACCCTTCAGGTGGTGACGAGTTTCCATAGCAACCTCTAGAAGCCCTACAGTAAAATCGACTCCATAGCAACCGCTAGCAGCCCTACAGTAAAATCGAGTTTCCATAGCAACCGCTACCTGCCCTACAATAAAATCAAGTTTCCATAGCAACCGCTACCTGCCCTACAGTAAAATCAAGTTTCCATAGCAACCGCAATGCAGTTCCACTATATGACTTTGTTTCCTGTCCCCCCAAACAGAGCCTGCCTCGGACACAGCTGATGAGTCATCAGCCCCGGCCACCGTGGCCGACAGCATTCGCCAGGCATTCGACGATCCTTCAACTAGCGACGTCACTTTTCGAGTCGACGGTCGCGACATTCGAGCTCACAGATCGTTGCTCAGGATTCGGTGTAGACATTTCCGAAGCATGCTTAGCGACAGCTGGTCCGAGCACCGACAGGAGGTTATCGAAGTTCGCGACTACTCCTATAGCGTCTACCGGGCTTTCCTTGAGTACCTGTACAGCGACACCGTCTGTCTGTCGCCTGAGGACGATCACGACGCTTCGTCAGTTGGACTTCTTGATCTGGCAAACTGCTATTGCGAGACCCGGCTGAAGTCGCTGTGCGAGGAGCTGATTGAGCAGCGGGTCAACGTTGACAATGCCCTGGAGTTGTACGCTGCCGCGATCCGGTTCTCCGCTCCTGTGAGTTCCTGTGATGACTCATCTGTGTGTGATCAATGCTGACCCATCTCTGATCCCCATGCTGACCCATTTGTGTGATACTGATCCCCATGCTGACCCATCTGTGTGATCCCCATGCTGACCCATCTGTGTGATCCCCATGCTGACCCACCTGTGTCATCCCCATGCTGACCCACCTGTGTCATCCCCATGCTGACCCACCTGTGTCATCCCCATGCTGACCCATCTGTGTCATCCCCATGCTGACCCATCTGTGTGATCCCCATGCTGACTCATCTGTGTGTAATCCCTATGCTGACCCACCTGTGTAATCCCCATTCTGACCCACCTGTGTGATCCCCATGCTGACCCACCTGTGCAATCCCCATGCTGACCCACCTGTGTAATCCCCATGCTGACCCACCTGTGCAATCCCCATGCTGACCCATCTGTGTGATCCCCATGCTGACCCACCTGTGTAATCCCCATGCTGACCCACCTGTGTCATCCCCATGCTGACCCATCTGTGTCATCCCCATGCTGACCCATCTGTGTGATCCCCATGCTGACTCATCTGTGTGTAATCCCTATGCTGACCCACCTGTGTAATCCCCATTCTGACCCACCTGTGTGATCCCCATGCTGACCCACCTGTGCAATCCCCATGCTGACCCACCTGTGTAATCCCCATGCTGACCCACCTGTGCAATCCCCATGCTGACCCATCTGTGTGATCCCCATGCTGACCCACCTGTGTATTCCCCTGCTGACCCACCTGTGTAATCCCCATGCTGACCCATCTCTCTGATTCTCTGCTAAGTTTGCAGCAATCCCCAATGCTTTTCGGCGCTGCCTGCCTGTTGCAGACTCTGGAGCAGTTCTGCTTCAACTTCGCAGTCTACAACCTGAGCGCGGTGGTCTCTGCCGAGTCTTTCAGTCAGCTGGACGAATTTACTTTGAAGCAGTTCATGCGGCTGGCGGCCAAAGCGGGGGCGTTCAAGTATTGATCACAACCAGTAGTAGATAGCGCGTTTTATGGCGTTTTATGAATATTATTTTAACTCAAATTGGACCAAGTCATATGGAGTCTGTGTTAATTATATAAACTTCCCTTCACATCAAATGCAGCTGGAAATTCATTGACATTTTTAATGCGAAATTTATAATATTCTTTGGTAATATTAATTTATTCTATTTTGTTTATTATTGGATATTTACGAGGGGTGATCAAAAAGTTCTGCAACCTTTTGTTATAGCTTTTAGTTATAGAATCGGCAAAAGCCAAAAACTTACACATATGCGGCTATATCTGTTTGCTATATTTATATGCATTTTTGGCTTCCAAATGTGCTCCAGTAAAATTTCACAGCCATATATTTTCCATGTGTTTTCAGTAGCTGATGGAAACATCAAAAGACAGTGTTCGCTTCTATATCTTTATGCGCATGCAACTTGGTTGCAAAGTGACTGAGACTCACACCGATCTGGTGAATGTTTTAGCTGACTCTGCTCCATCATTTGACACGGTTGCCCGCTGGCTGCGCCATTTCTTGGAAGGCTGGGACAGCTTCAACGACGAACCGAGGTCTGGCCGACCCCGGAAATCCGTGACCGAAGATGTCGTGGCCCATGCCGATGCAATAATTCGTGAGGATTGGAGCATTATGCTGAGATTCATTGCCTATGAGCTTGGTGTCAGCTATAGAAGTGCCCATAACATCATGCATGAGCAACTGGGCCGCACAAAGACCTGCGCTCGGTGGGTACCCCATCTTCTCACTCCGGAGCAGCAAGCAGAGAGGGTGCGCATCTGTCGCTTGTGGCTGCAAATGTTTGAGCCCCACGGCCCACGACAACTGTCGGATGTCATCACAGGAGACGAATGTTGGATCTCCTTCTTTACCATGAAGGATAAGCAGTCCAACATGGTCTGGCTAGCAGAAGATGAGCCAAGGCCTGAGGTGCTGAAGACCGGATTCCGCAGTCCGAAGCGGATGTTCACCATTTTTTTTAACTCTCAGGGTGTTGTAGCGGTGAACATCCTTCCAGCGGGTGCCACAGTGACTGCCAGGTACTACACAGACACTGTTCTGCCAGGCGTGCTGCAGGAGCGGCAGGAACGTGCGCGAACTAGGCATGGACCTCGACTCCTGCTGCACCATGACAATGCGGCACCGCACAGAGCGGCCTCAACCATGGCGTACCTGGAGCAGCAGGGGGTCCGGCTGCTGCCCCATCCACCCTACTCTCTAGACCTAGCACCGTGCGACTTTTGGCTGTTCCCGAGGATCAAATCCGTCATTTCTGGGAGGCCGTTTTCACGCATGCAAGACCTTGCCCAAGCGGTAAATTCAGCTCTACAGGGTATACCAACTTCGGAGTACCATGACTGCTTTCAGACATGGTGCACACGGATGCGACGGTGCATAGATAGTGGTGGAAAGTACTTTAAGGGAATGTGACACTGATTAGACGCCTCGGCTGCTGTAGCACAGAGTTGTGAGGTCACTTGCAGAACTTTTTGATCACCCCTCGTATAATGTGCAATGAGCTTATTGTTAATGTGCAAAATATATGCAGCAGATTAATGGCTATAACTAAATAAACTAAAACTACTGCATTCCCGCCTTTCCAAGTGAATTTATCGACCTTGGCAGCATGCAAATACTTGAGTACAGTTGGCTGAGCTGGGAGAAGGGCTGTGGGGTTTTCGAGGAAGAGTTTCGCGTGCGGTTGTTGGCCACGGGCTGGGGCTTGCTGCACCAGTGTACAGAGGAACTAGCTGCCCTGAGTACTGCACGTCCTGAGCTCTCAGTCTACACGGATGGCTCTGTACGCGGATCTTCTAGCCCTCCGCATGAATCCTCTGAGAAGCCGGGACAGACAGACCGACTCTAAAAGACTGAGCTCACTGAGAGGCCAGCTGTCTGTAGATTAGCATTGTATATTAGCATTATATTGCTCGAAATTGAGCAGTGCATTTTGGTAAGTTTTGAAGCCTTGAAAATCTCCATTGAATCCACAACAACTGCTCTCAAGATAATCGCTCAGAAACCCACAAAAATCGCCTCTAAACCCCAAAAATCTCCTCTAAACCCACAAAAATCGCCTCTAAACCACAAAAATCTCCTCTAAACCCACAAAAATCGCCTCTAAACCCAACAAAAATCGCCTCTAAACCCAACAAAAATCTCCTCTAAACCCACAAATATCCTATAAACCCACAAAAATCTTCTAAAATCTTCTCTAAACCCACAAAAATCTCCTATAAACCCACGAAAATCGCCTCTAAACCCCAAAAATCTCTAAACCCACAAAAATCTCTAAACCCACAAAAATCGCCTCTAAACCCACAAAAATCGCCTCTAAACCCCAAAAATCTCTAAACCCACAAAAATCGCCTCTTAACTCAAAAAATCGCCCCAAACATAATCAACTTACTTCTCTTCACCAAGAAACGCCCACCTCCACCCATCAGTTGAGTCGCAACTCAACCCCATCCCAGCGAGTCGATGTCCTCAACTTACGGCTTCAAAATCTGCGACGTGGCCAGCAAGCTGATGTCGGAGATTGACGCGCCAGGCGGCGGGCTGGAGTACACCCGCTACCTGGCCGACAATCTGGACCTCATCCGCCGGGCGGCCACCTACAAGCTGGAGCGGACGGAGCCGGACTGCCGCTACCTGTGGTCGCCGGTGCACGCGGCGGCCCGGCAGGGCAGGCGAGACATTCTCGAGATTTTCCTCCATGCCGCCTGCTGGATGGAGGGTCAGGACGAGAGGAAACGGGCGCCTGTGTGGTACGCAGCTCGCTACGGACATCTGGAGGTGAGCCTGGGGAGAGTGGTGCTGCTTGTCCGCTGTGCATCAGCTCTTTATCTTCTGCCTCTCTGTTTCTCCTCGGCCTCTCCTCATCAGCTTCTACCTCTACCTCAGCCTCTCCTTCTCAGCCTCTCCCTCTCAGCCTCTCCTTCTCAGCCTCTCCTTCTCAGCCTCTCCTTCTCAGCCTCTCCTTCTCAGCCTCTCCTTCTCAGCCTCTCCCTCTCAGCCTCTCCCTCAGCCTCTCCCTCTCAGCCTCTCCTTCTCAGCCTCTCCCTGCAGCCTCTCCCTCTCAGCCTCTCCTTCTCAGCCTCTCCCTCTCAGCCTCTCCCTCAGCCTCTCCCTTTCAGCCTCTCCATCTCAGCCTCTCCCTCTCAGCCTCTCCCTCAGCATCTCCCTCTCAGCCTCTCCCTCAGCCTCTCCCTCAGCCTCTCCCTCAGCCTCTCCCCTCAGCCTCTCCTCAGCCTCTCCCTCAGCCTCTCCCCCTCAGCCTCTCCTTCTCAGCCTCTCCCTCAGCCTCTCCTTCTCAGCCTCTCCTTCTCAGCCTCTCCTTCTCAGCCTCTCCCTCTCAGCCTCTCCCTCAGCCTCTCCCCTCAGCCTCTCCTTCTCAGCCTCTCCCTGCAGCCTCTCCCTCTCAGCCTCTCCTTCTCAGCCTCTCCCTCTCAGCCTCTCCCTCAGCCTCTCCTTCTCAGCCTCTCCTTCTCAGCCTCTCCCCTCAGCCTCTCCTTCTCAGCCTCTCCTTCTCAGCCTCTCCCCTCAGCCTCTCCCTGTCAGCCGCAGTCAGGCCGCACACTCTGACTCCTTCCTCCATCCAGGCGGTGCAGCTGCTGGTTGACTCCGGCATGAAATTCAAATACGGCGACGTCGACGGCTGGTCGCCGCTGCACGCCGCCAGCCGCTACGGCCACCTGGGCATCGCGCAGCTCCTCATCCGGCACGACAGCCCCGTGAACCACTGCGACGCCATCGGGTGGACGCCTTTGCACAAAGCTGTCTGGGGCGACCACCTGCAGGTGTGCCAGCACCTGGTCCGCTTCGGCGCTTCGGTCAACGCTACCACCTTCAACGACAGGGTGACGCCGCTGCACCTCGCCTGCTACAGGGTCAACACCAGAGCCGCCCGGCTGTTCATGTCCAAGTCCACTGACATTTCGCAGGGCACCGCCAAGGGTGTGACGCCCCTGATGGTGGCCTCCCAGCTGGGCAGTCACGAGCTAGTGGAGTACTTGACCTTCTCGGGGGCGTCGGTTAACGAGAGAACGGCGTGGCACTCCACTCCGATGCACTACGCTGCGGAAGCCGGCCACACCAGCGTGGTGACCCTGCTGATGCGGAAGGGAGCCGATCCCGATAAGTGAGATTTGCTTGCATTTCTACTGTTAGTAGGATAATTCAGGTTGGGCTGGAGATTTCACTGTGCGACTTTTAAGAAGTTTTTCATTTTTTTAGTTTTCTATTGTTAGTAGGTAAATTCAGGAATTCATCTTTAACTGCCACTGTCATTTCTATTTATATCATGTATATTCTCAGGTCTGTAAGGTTTCGGGTTTCTGAAGTTTCAGATTTGTGACGATTCGAATCTATATCTGTCTGTGAAGACTCGGATTTGTGAAGATTCGAATTATTGAGGATTCGGGTTTGTGGAGATTCGGTTTTGTAAAGATTCGGGTCTGTGAAAATTCGGGTTTGTGAAGACCCGGGTTTGCGAAGATTCGGGTTTGTAAAGATTGATCGTGTTTGTGAAGATTCGGGTTTGTGAATATCCGGGTTTGTGAAGATTCCAGTTTGTGAAGATTCCAGTTTGTGAATATTCGTGTTTATAAAGATTCGGGTTTGTAAAGATTCGGGTTTGTGAAGATTGATCGTGTTTGTGAAGATTCGGGTTTGTGAAGATTCGGGTTTGTGAAGATTCGGGTTTGTGAAGATTCGGGTTTGTAAAGATTCGGGATTGTGAAGATTTTTTGTGAAGATTCGGGTTTGTGAAGATTCGGGTTTGTGAAGATTCGGGTTTGTGAAGATTCGAGTGTAACCCTCCCGTCGCCTCACGCAGGCTGAACCGTCACGGCTGGACTCCGTTTCTTTTGGCTGCCCGTCACGGCCACCTTCCAGTCTGCAGAGCGCTCCGACTCAAGGGCGCCAACGCCAGAGCAGTGCTCAGGCCCCACGGCTACACGGCTGTGCACCTGGCCTGCTTAGCCGGTGACCTGGAAACCCTCGCCTACCTGGTCGACAGTCTCGAACTACCCGTGGACTCGCGCGACTCCAAGGGTCGAACCCCGGTCCACCTGTGCGCTGTTCGCGGCTTCGACGATTGCCTCCAGCTGCTGTTGAAACGCGGCGCTAGACTTGACAATCGGGACCACCGAGGCCGGACTCCCGTGAGTGCTCAGCTCATCTGCATTTTTCTTCAGATTTTCATTTTAAAGATTTTAAAAACTTATGACATTGTCGATGGCCTCAGCTTAGTCTGCGCGGAGCTTTGTTTTGATTGTCTCTTGGGCCGGCCACAAGAGTTGGCAAAAGTTGAGCTTCTGGGAGAGGGTGTGGCATGATTAGAGAGGGTGTGGGATGATTAGAGAGGGTGTGGGATGATTAGAGGGTGTGGGATGATTAGAGAGGGTGTGGGATGATTAGAGGGTGTGGGATGATTAGAGAGGGTGTGGGATGATTAGAGGGTGTGGGATGATTAGAGAGGGTGTGGGATGATTAGAGAGGGTGTGGGATGATTAGAGAGGGTGTGGGATGATTAGAGAGGGTGTGGGATGATTAGAGAGGGTGTGGGATGATTAGAGAGGGTGTGGGATGATTAGAGAGGGTGTGGGATGATTAGAGAGGGTGTGGGATGATTAGAGAGGGTGTGGGATGATTAGAGAGGGTGTGGGATGATTAGAGAGGGTGTGGGATGATTAGAGGGTGTGGGATGATTAGAGAGGGTGTGGGATGATTAGAGAGGGTGTGGGATGATTAGAGAGGGTGTGGGATGATTAGAGAGGGTGTGGGATGATTAGAGAGGGTGTGGGATGATTAGAGAGGGTGTGGGATGATTAGAGAGGGTGTGGGATGATTAGAGAGGGTGTGGGATGATTAGAGAGGGTGTGGGATGATTAGAGGGTGTGAGATGATGAGAGAGGGTCTGAGAGGGTGTCAGAGAGTGTGAGATGATGATGATGAGAGAGGGTGTGAGAGAGTGTGAGATGATAAGAGGGTGTGAGAGAGTGTGAGATGATAAGAGGGTGTGAGAGAGTGTGAGATGATGAGAGGGTGTGAGAGAGTGTGAGATGATGAGAGGGTGTGAGAGAGTGTGAGATGATAAGAGGGTGTGAGAGAGTGTGAGATGATAAGAGGGTGTGAGAGAGTGTGAGATGATAAGAGGGTGTGAGAGAGTGTGAGATGATGAGAGGGTGTGAGAGAGTGTGAGATGATAAGAGGGTGTGAGAGGATGAGAGGGTGTGAGAGAGTGTGAGATGATGAGAGGGTGTGAGAGAGTGAGATGATGAGAGGGGGTGTATCATGGTGTGACATGATGAGGTGTGAGAGGGTGTAGGAGGGTATGAGATGATGTGAGATGATGAGATGATGATGATATTAGAGATGCTTAGAGAGAATTGGGTGTCAGAGAGTGAGATCGACAAGCTTCGCATGCGAGAGTCACAGAGAAGTCGCAGAATTACATGCAGCTGCATCTACACCAAGATGTTAGAAATTGTGACAATTTCAAAAGCAGAGGAGAAAGAGAAGCCGATTGATGCAAGCCAATCAATCACACTGCCCCGGCAGGTCCACCTGGCCACTCTAGCGGGCTACATCAGCTTGGCAAAGCAGCTCATTCTCAACGGCGCCAGCCTGTGGGACGCACTCAAGGCGCTGCTGTGGACGGCCAACAAGATTAAAGCCGACTGATTATTGTATTAACGCCAATATTCATTTTTGTTTTCTCGTGCGGCTGTGCCCCTCTCTCCACCCTACCCACCTCGCTCAACATCCTGCCAACTTCACTTCCCAGTTCCACCGTCACAATTCTACTCTACCCAACTTCTCTCTCCACTCTTCCCAAACATCTTCCTACTCTACCCAACATCTCCCCACTCTATCCAATATCCCCCCTTTCTACCCAACATCTCCCTACTCTACCCAACATTTCCACACTCTACCCAACATCTCCCTACTCTACCCAACATCTCCCTACTCTTCCCAAACATCTTCCTACTCTACCCAACATCTCCCCACTCTACCCAACATCTCCCTACTCTACCCAACATCTCCCCACTCTACCCAACATCTCCCTACTCTACCCAACATCTCCCTACTCTACCCAACATCTCCCTACTTTACCCAACATCTCCCTACTCTACCCAACATATCCCTACTCTACCCAACATCTCCCTACTCTACCCAACATATCCCTACTCTACCCAACTTCTCTCTCCACTCTTCCCAAACATCTTCCTACTCTACCCAACATCTCCCCACTCTACCCAACATCTCCCTACTCTACCCAACATCTCCCCACTCTACCCAACATCTCCCTACTCTACCCAACATCTCCCTACTCTACCCAACATCTCCCTACTTTACCCAACATCTCCCTACTCTACCCAACATATCCCTACTCTACCCAACATCTCCCTACTCTACCCAACATATCCCTACTCTACCCAACTTCTCTCTCCACTCTTCCCAAACATCTTCCTACTCTACCCAACATCTCCCCACTCTATCCAATATCCCCCCTTTCTACCCAACATCTCCCTACTCTACCCAACATTTCCACACTCTACCCAACATCTCCCTACTCTACCCAACATCTCCCTACTCTACCTAATATCTCCCTACTCTTCCCAACATCTCCCTACTCTACCCAACATCTCCCTACTCTACCCAACATCTCCCTACTTTACCCAACATCTCCCTACTCTACCCAACATCTCCCTACTCTACCCAACATCTCCCTACTCTACCCAACATCTCCCCACTCTACCCAACATCTCCCTACTCTACCCAACATCTCCCTGTCCCTACTCTACCCAACATCTCCCACTCAAAAACAATTAGAACTGAGGCGCACCGCCTCTGCTTTTCAATGAGCAGTATTTGAAAGTTTTTTCTTTTTGCTCCAATTTCTTTTCAAAATTGTTGTTCAAAACTGTTCAAAATATACAAAATCAGTTAGAACAAAGTCAGATAAAAGCAATGAAAGTTTCTGATTTCGCACACCAATGAATTGCAGGTTGGCGTGACTGGCTAGAAGTGGAGTATATTTGTACAACACTGGGCAACAATATGCAATGCAATTTGTACGCGAATTATAACTAGTTTAGTATGTTTGTCAGAAACACAGAGATTACTAACTGTAGTTAGTTTAGTAAAGGACAAATATAACTTTATTAAAGATTGAATACCCGTGAACTATAAAACTAAGCTGTGGGGTTAGTTCACAGTACTTTTGAATCTCGTGCTTGACTCAGTTACTCTTATTATTTCTAGCACTCACTCAGCACTCATCAATCAGTCACTCCCATCTAGTCACTTTGAATGGGTCACACACAGTTGCTATAAATAAGTCCATCTTAACCAGTCACTCTGTCACTCTTATCAACCATTCTAAAAAGTCACTCGCAATCAGTCACTCTAAACAAGTCACTCTCAATCAGTCACTCTAAACAAGTCACTCTCAATCAGTCGCTCTAAACAAGTCACTCTCAATCAGTCACTCTAAACAAGTCACTCTCAATCAGTCACTCTAAACAAGTCACTCTCAATCAGTCACTCTAAACAAGTCACTCTCAATCAGTCACTCTAAGCAAGTCACTCTCAATCTGTCACCCTAAACGAGTCACTCTCCGACCAAGTCCCTCGATCTCAGCTGGTCCCAGAGGTGGACGGGCCTCCAGCCGCCCTCTTAGCCGCCCCCAGCAGATCCGTGCCAACGTGAAAGAAAGTACTCTTTGTACCGAAATACTTGGCATTAGCCCCCTCCTCTTCGGCCGAACGCTCCGACGCTCTCGGATTGACAATCTCCAAGCCCTGCACCGGGGTGAAGGCAACCGAGGACACGGTGCCGCTGACAGGTCGCCTCATGGTGCTGGCGCCTCCGTGAAGCTGGTTCAGCTGATGCCGCTGCAGCTGCTGCTCCTGACGTTGCAGCTTCTGGGCGAGCGCTTTGGACACTCGGGCTTTGGTCTTCGCGTCAGCTACCGGGGCGCGGATTCGGCCGCTGGACGAACGGCCGAGATTGCCGAGCGAGAAACCCAGGTCCTCCTGGTAGGCGTCGTCCTGGGAAGGGAGGGTTGGTTTCTGCCTATGCAGTGCTTGTAGACACCTGACTGCTCACTGTCAGGTAGACTCCTGACTGCTCACTGTCAGGTAGACTCCTGACTGCTCACTGTCAGGTAGACTCCTGACTGCTCACTGTCAGGTAGACTCCTGACTGCTCACTGTCAGGTAGACTCCTGACTGCTCACTGTCAGGTAGACTCCTGACTGCTCACTGTCAGGTAGACCCCTGACTGCTCACTGTCAGGTAGACTCCTGACTGCTCACTGTCAGGTAGACCCCTGACTGCTCACTGTCAGGTAGACTCCTGACTGCTCACTGTCAGGTAGACTCCTGACTGCTCACTGTCAGGTAGACTCCTGACTGCTCACTGTCAGGTAGACTCCTGACTGCTCACTGTCAGGTAGACTAGTGACTGCTCACTGTCAGGTAGACTCCTGACTGCTCACTGTCAGGTAGACTCCTGACTACTCACTGTCAGGTAGACTCCTGACTGCTCACTGTCAGGTAGACTCCTGACTACTCACTGTCAGGTTGCCAGGGACTAGAGGAATGGGCGATCCCCTCCGCTGCATCCGCTGGACAGTACCCCATGCAGCTAAGTCAAGTAAGTACCTGAACATCGCCAAAATTGATGCGATTGGCTGCCTTTCGCATCTCGGTCATGCCAAGTCGCTCCTTCATCTTGCGGTGCCGACGACCGCCGCGCTTCTTCGACGGCGGATCGATTGGCGCGGTGAGCGGCTTCACCTGTAGCGGCGGGTGGGTCTCTACTTGTCTCTACTTGTCTCTACTTGTCTCTACCTGTCTCTGTCTCTACCTGTCTCTACTTGTCTCTACTTGTCTCTACTTGTCTCTAACTGTCTCTACCTGTCTCTACTTGTCTCTACCTGTCTCTAATTGTCTCTACCTGTCTCTACTTGTCTCTACCTGTCTCTAATTGTCTCTACCTGTCTCTACTTGTCTCTACCTGTCTCTACTTGTCTCTACTTGTCTCTACCTGTCTCTACTTGTCTCTACCTGTCTCTACCTGTCTCTACTTGTCTCTACCTGTCTCTACTTGTCTCTACCTGTCTCTACCTGTCTCTACTTGTCTCTACCTGTCTCTACCTGTCTCTATTTGTCTCTATCCGTCTCTACCTGTCTCTATCCGTCTCTACCTGTCTCTATCCGTCTCTACCTGTCTCTACTTGTCTCTACCTGTCTCTACCTGTCTCTACCTGTCTCTACTTGTCTCTACTTGTCTCTACCTGTCTCTACCTGTCTCTACTTGTCTCTATCCGTCTCTACCTGTCTCTACTTGTCTCTACCTGTCTCTACTTGTCTCTACCTGTCTCTACCTGTCTCTATTTGTCTCTACCTGTCTCTATCTGTCTCTACCTGTATCTATCTGTCTCTACATATCTCTAAATGCGTTTAAATGTCTCTATCCCTTCTAGTTGTCTTTACTTGCCTTCCCCTTCGCTTAATACCCTTTTCCCAACTACATACATGTAAGCCTTGCTCTCTATTCTGCTCCTTTGTCAACCTCGCACTACTGTCCTTCCTACGGGCTCTGCCCATCAGATCGCACCTGTTTGACCGGTGGAGGCTCGGTCAGCTTTTCAAACTTCAATTCTAATTCCATGTTCAGCTGGCGACCCCTGCTCCCGTCGGGAGCCTGATGAAAATTGTCCACCCTGGCGGCCAGGGTGCACTTGGCCGCAATCAGGCGGACGGCCTTGCTACGGAGGTCCGGCGGCAGCGAGCGGACAGCGGCGCACTCGTACAGATGGCCGCGGTGGAGGCCCTGGGTGGCGCTGGAGAAACCAGATAGCTGCTTGCGGGTGGAGCCAAGGACCTGCGGTGGGGTTTTGGGATGTACAAGCTGAATTGATTTTGTTGGAAACTGGGGATCTGGGATGGTGACTGCTCAAATTGGGGATATGAGATGGTGACTGCTCAAATTGGGGATCTGGGATGGTGACTGCTCAAATTGGGGATCTGGGATGATTTGACTGCTCAAATTGGGGATCTGGGATGGTTTGACTGCTCAAATTGGGGATCTGAGATGGTGACTGCTCAAATTGGGGATCTGGGATGATTTGACTGCTCAAATTGGGGATCTGGGATGGTTTGACTGCTCAAATTGGGGATCTGAGATGGTGACTGCTCAAATTGGGGATCTGGGATGGTTTGACTGCTCAAATTGGGGATCTGAGATGGTGACTGCTCAAATTGGGGATCTGGGATGGTGACTGCTCAAATTGGGGATCTGGGATGGTGACTGCTAAAATTGGAGATCTGAGAAGCTGACCCATCAACTGAGTACCCAACACTCACCTGAATATTGCAGCTGGGCATTCTAATCAAGGCAGACAGACCACCCGCAGAGCCCAGCAATTTAGCTGCCACCGAGGCGCCAACAACAGCAGACAAATTCGGTGCAATGAGCTGCATCCTTGACTCAACATAGCTCAATATTCGTTCCCGTTGAACTAGCAATTTATTAGCCATATCGCAGGCTTCCATAATCCAGTCGAGCTCCTGATCGGACAGCCTAACGCCTTGAGTAGTTGAAGCGGTCACCGACACCACCATGATGGTGGCAGGAGCCAGGTAAGGCCGGAGGGTGCCGGGGCACTTGGACCGCTCCAAAGGTTCGTTGCCCAACTGCTGTACAGTTTGCAAGTACTCAACAGGCGACGGTACAAGGGTCTCTAGCTCCGGGAATCGAGTCGCGTACCTATCCCGGCAGTACCGGTGAATTATGTGAATTTCGTCGTCAATTTTAACGGCTAAATTGTTGGCCTCGACAATGAGCTGGTATTCGGGGTCCGCTTCGACCTGGCGGGAGAGAAAAACGGGATTCGATAACAAATTCTTTCTAGGCGAAATTTCAGTCTAGATATTTTTCGAGTTTTCCAAGAAATTAGTCAGAATATTTCTTAGAAATAACTAATCTTCAAAACTAGAAATTGGGCCAAGTTAATTTAAACAAATAGGTTTGTCCTTCCAGAAATTAGGGCAATGCCTTAACAGAAAATAGACTGATGTCTTTCTAAGAAATCTAGAATTTTAAAGAAATTAGCCGATATCTTTTCAAGAAATGAGCGGAATTTTCTAGGAAACGTCGATGTCTTTCTAGGAAATCGGCCAATATCTTTCTAGGAAACGAACCAGAATCTTTCGAGGAAAAAGCCTATATTTTTCTTGGAAATGAGTTGTAATCTTTCTAGGAAATCAGCCAATATCTTTCTAGGAAAGCAGCCGGATTCATTCTAGGAAATGAGCCGAAAACATCTGTCCATCAATGCTTAACAAACGGCTCTACCAACTCACGGGCCCTTGAATTTCGCTGGCCTGCCGCTTCGGGCCAGCTTCGAATGCTTCGATCTGTTCCAGCACCCGGGCCAGTTGCTCGCTGTCGCTCAGCTTGGCAACCGAGTGCACCGGGCCGCTAGCGGCCGAGGCCGCCAACTGCGCGGCGACGGCAGCTGCGGCCGCAGCCGAGTCCGCGCCATCGCCATTGTTGAACTCCTCGGAGTCAATCGGTTCCTCCTTGATGGCGTCGGCGGCGGCGGCCGCGGTCTCCTCCAAATCTGCCAGGAGCTCTTCGGTGAGCGACATGACTCAGTGCGCGAATGACGAGTCTTTGGAGCTGAAGAATGAAGATTTGGATGGATTTTTAACTAGAGGGATTAAAGCTGGCCCAGCAACTGACACTAGGAGGCTGGCCCAGCAACTGAGGATCTGGGAGGCTGGCCCAGCAACTGAGGATCTGGGACGCTGGCCCAGCAACTGAGGATCTGGGAGGCTGGCCCAGCAACTGAGCATCTGGGAGGCTGGCCCAGCAACTGAGGATCTGGGAGGCTGGCCCAGCAACTGAGCATCTGGGAGGCTGGCCCAGCAACTGAGGATCTGGGAGGCTGGCCCAGCAACTGAGCATCTGGGAGGCTGGCCCAGCAGCTGAGGATCTGGGAGGCTGGCCCAGCAACTGGGCATCTGGGAGGCTGGCCCAGCAACTGAGGATCTGGGAGGCTGGCCCAGAAACTGAGGGTCTGGGAGGCTGCCCCAGCAACTGAGCATCTGAGAGGCTGGCCCAGCAACTGAGCATCTGGGAGGCTGGCCCAGCAACTGAGGATCTGGGAGGCTGGCCCAGCAACTGGGCATCTGGGAGGCTGGCCCAGCAACTGAGCATCTGGGAGGCTGGTCCAGCAACGAGCAACTGAGCATCTGGGAGGCTGGCCCAGCAACTGAGGATCTGGGAGGCTGGCCCAGCAACTGAGGATCTGGGAGGCTGGCCCAGCAACTGAGGATCTGGGAGGCTGGCCCAGCAACTGAGGATCTGGGGGGCTGGCCCAGCAACTGAGGATCTGGGAGGCTGGCCCAGCAACTGAGGATCTGGGAGGCTGGCCCAGCAACTGACACTCTGGGAGGCTGGCCCAGCAACTGACACTCTGGGAGGCTGGCCCAGCAACTGACACTCTGGGAGGCTGGCCCAGCAACTGACACTCTGGGAGGCTGGCCCAGCAACTGACACTCTGGGAGGCTGGCCCAGCAACTGACACTCTGGGAGGCTGGCCTAGCAACTGACACTCTGGGAGGCTGGCCCAGCAACTGACACTCTGGGAGGCTGGCCTAGCAACTGACACTCTGGGAGGCTGGCCCAGCAACTGACACTCTGGGAGGCTGGCCCAGCAACTGAGGATCTGGGAGGCTGGCCCAGCAACTGACACTCTGGGAGGCTGGCCCAGCAACTGACACTCTGGGAGGCTGGCCCAGCAACTGACACTCTGGGAGGCTGGCCCAGCAACTGACACTCTGGGAGGCTGGCCCAGCAACTGACACTCTGGGAGGCTGGCCCAGCAACTGACACTCTGGGAGGCTGGCCCAGCAACTGACACTCTGGGAGGCTGGCCCAGCAACTGACACTCTGGGAGGCTGGCCTAGCAACTGAGGATCTGGGAGGCTGCTGACCCAGCAACTGAGGATCTGGGAGGCTGCTGACCCAGCAACTGAGGATCTGGGAGGCTGCTGACCCAGCAACTGAGGATCTGGGAGGCTGCTGACACAGCTACTGAGGATCTGGGAGGCTGCTGACCCAGCAACTGAGGATCTGGGAGGCTGCTGACCCAGCAACTGAGGATCTGGGAGGCTGCTGACCCAGCAACTGAGGATCTGGGAGGCTGCTGACCCAGCAACTGAGGATCTGGGAGGCTGCTGACACAGCTACTGAGGATCTGGGAGGATGGCCCAGCAACTGAGCATCTGGGAGGCTGGCCCAGTAACTGAGCATCTGGGAGGCTGGCCCAGCAACTGAGGATCTGGGAGGCTGGCCCAGCAACTGAGCATCTGGGAGGCTGGCCCAGCAACTGAGGATCTGGGAGGCTGGCCCAGCAACTGAGGATCTGGGAGGCTGGCCCAGCAACTGACACTCTGGGAGGCTGGCCTAGCAACTGAGGATCTGGGAGGCTGCTGACCCAGCAACTGAGGATCTGGGAGGCTGCTGACCCAGCAACTGAGGATCTGGGAGGCTGCTGACCCAGCAACTGAGGATCTGGGAGGCTGCTGACACAGCTACTGAGGATCTGGGAGGATGGCCCAGCAACTGAGCATCTGGGAGGCTGGCCCAGTAACTGAGCATCTGGGAGGCTGGCCCAGCAACTGAGGATCTGGGAGGCTGACCCAGCAACTGAGGATCTGGGAGGCTGGCCCAGTAACTGAGCATCTGGGAGGCTGGCCCAGTAACTGAGCATCTGGGAGGCTGGCCCAGCAACTGAGCATCTGGGAGGCTGGCCCAGCAACTGAGCATCTGGGAGGCTGGCCCAGTAACTAATGAGTCGCACACAAAATAAGGAAAAAATCAGCACGCAAAACTACTGACCCAAACAAAAAACACACACTGGGTATCTTTAGTTGGCGAAACATCTTAAAACACAGAAAACAGTAGAAAGAATTGTCACTATTGAGTCATTAAATATATATAGCAGAGTAAGACTAAATAATAACATTTGCTTCAGACGCTGCATAGCAGACTACTAACTAACGCAGTAGTAAAAATAGAGTATTTTTATTACAATGCACAATAATAAAGATTTTATTCGTCGCCGTAGAAAGTTTATACTACTACTGATCAGTATCTTGAGTAGGCATTAGAAAATATGGCTGCATTTGTATCTCTTCTCATCATTTGACATTCTGTCGTTACAGGGAGGCGCTATTCTAAACAAAAGAAAATTAAAAAAACCCAACATGTCAGCATCTTGAGGATGAGGCATTGCGTAACACCAAATTTTACAATAGTATTTTGCATCGGTCACTACTGAAGCTCTACTATAAGGCATATAAGCAGCATTTTCATTTCACAAAAAAATAAATAAAACTTTGATTAAATATAGAAAACAATTATATTGGAATAACAGATAGAAAAACGTTCGAAGTGAATTACAATTACAGTTGCCTAGTGATTCGTGCACAGCAGAGCACACTAAATATGAAATGAACAGTCCTAAAAATTCTGGAATATAATATAACAAGCCAGTCTGCAGTGTTCAAGCCAGAAAGAAAAAATACAGATTTAAAACAAATCGTACCTATGGAAACTCATTAAAAATATAACTTATTGCTCCTTATTATATATAAGGGGGTAGAAAGTGCATCTCCATCGGAATGACAAATAAATAAGCTGAACTATTTTAAATTAAAAAAAAAACTGCGACAACTTGCGATCTTTGACATGACGACAGTTGATTTGATTTTATTGCTTTTTGAAATTCTTGCATTTAGCAATGAAAAAAAATACGAAAGAAATAAATTTAAAAGAAAATAATGCTATGCCATTACTACTGATAGAAAAAAGTAATAAGTAGCAACACAATGAAAAATGTTATTTTTTGCCTATTTTACTTTTTCTATTCGCTCTCTTAAAAATGTTTTGCACTACTCACAAGCCAACTATCAGTAGTTTGAATAGTTTTTCTACGGCTGTAATTGAAATGTCGATTAAAACTAAATAACAAAAAAAGAAACTTCGAGCATCATTTCGGACCGTTGCGTCTCGGACGGTTGTCCAAGTAGAGCTCAGCGTCCGAGATCACCTGAGGCAGAGTGTCGCTGGTTTTACTGCTAGTGCAGGGCAATAATTCGTCAGGCCTGTACGAGCCCTGAGTGATTTCCACGCATTTGGCCATCAGATCCGAGCTGATCGCCTCCGTGCAGCGGGAGTCGCGCTGGTAGGCCGGGTGCTCGGTGACGAATTTGCGAATCCAAGCGGCTGTGGTGAGCAGCTCGCCTGCGGTGATGGAGCGGCTGCGGTTGATGGGACACACAGACAGACAGACAGACAGACAGACAGACAGACAGACAGACAGACATTAAGACAGACAGATAGACAGACAGACAGACACTAAGACAGACAGACAGACAGACAGACAGACAGACAGACAGACAGACAGACAGACAGACAGACAGACAGACAGACAGACAGACACACAGACAGACAGACAGACAGACAGACAGACAGACAGACAGACAGACACACAGACAGACAGACAGACAGACAGACAGACAGACAGACAGACAGACAGACAGACAGACAGACAGACAGACAGACAGACAGACAGACAGACAGACAGACAGACAGACAGACAGACAGACAGACAGACAGACAAATATTTTATGGACTTTTACATAACGGGCTGTCTTCTGCGTATGTAAGGTTCAGTCACTGTCTGGGGGGGGGGGAGGATTGCTGCTTGTTGCAACGTGCATGTTAAGGGTGAGTACGGCCAATTTTGTTTTCTAGCCTAAAGTATATTGGTGTGAGGTGGGTGGGCTTCATTCTCTAACCCAGCTCTTACAATATATTTGACAATTAGGGTATGGAAGACAAGGTGCTCGTAATTAAGTCATTTTATTGGGCATAAGAAATTATGAAGTTGAGTCGGGCACGGCAAAAAGGAGCAGTCAAGAAAGTGATGCTAAAAATAGATTAACCCCTATGAGGCCAGATGCCCCAGTTCTCACGAAACCCGATCTGATTTTGAAGCGCTCTCAAAAAACTGGGAGCCCGCAACGGAGAACTTCAGGTGTTGAGCTATTAAAATGCCACTTTTTTACTTTCAATCAACGCCCAACAAGCAAGGGTAAATTGACAAACAGTAAGCCGTAGTAAAGTTTGAAGAGAGGAAAGCCTAGGGAAAGAAAGTGAAAGAGTAGATGAGAGAAGTGATGGCACAATATAGCCAGGAAAAAGCGTAATACGTGACAGGTGAAAGGCCTAAAGGGTAGAGGGATGGACAGAGATAGAGAGTAGGGACAGAGGGTACATAGGGATGGACAGAGGGTAGATAGGGAGGGACAGAGGGTAGAGAGCGAGGGACAGGGGGTAGAGAGCGAGGGACAGGGGGTAGAGAGCGAGGGACAGGGGGTAGAGAGGGAGGGACAGAGAGTAGATAGGGAAGGACAGAGGGTAGAGAGCGAGGGACAGGGAGTACAGAGGGAGGGACAGGGGGTAGAGAGGGAGGGACAGGGGGTAGAGAGCGAGGGACAGGGGGTAGAGAGGGAGGGACAGGGGGTAGAGAGGGAGGGACAGAGGGTAGAGAGCGAGGGACAGGGGGTAGAGAGCGAGGGACAGGGGGTAGAGAGCGAGGGACAGGGGGTAGAGAGCGAGGGACAGGGGGTAGAGAGCGAGGGACAGGGGGTAGAGAGCGAGGGACAGAGGGTAGAGAGGGAGGGACAGAGGGTAGAGAGGGAGGGACAGAGGGTAGAGAGCGAGGGACAGGGGGTAGAGAGCGAGGGACAGGGGGTAGAGAGCGAGGGACAGGGGGTAGAGAGCGAGGGACAGGGGGTAGAGAGGGAGGGACAGAGGGTAGAGAGCGAGGGACAGAGGGTAGAGAGCGAGGGACAGAGGGTAGAGAGCGAGGGACAGAGGGTAGAGAGCGAGGGACAGGGGGTAGAGAGGGAGGGACAGAGGGTAGATAGGGAGGGACAGAGGGTAGAGAGGGAGGGACAGAGGGTAGAGAGCGAGGGACAGGGGGTAGAGAGGGAGGGACAGAGGGTAGATAGGGAGGGACAGAGGGTAGAGAGGGAGGGACAGAGGGTAGAGAGCGAGGGACAGGGGGTAGAGAGCGAGGGACAGGGGGTAGAGAGCGAGGGACAGGGGGTAGAGAGGGAGGGACAGAGAGTAGATAGGGAAGGACAGAGGGTAGAGAGCGAGGGACAGGGAGTAGAGAGGGAGGGACAGGGGGTAGAGAGGGAGGGACAGGGGTAGAGAGCGAGGGACAGGGGGTAGAGAGGGAGGGACAGGGGGTAGAGAGGGAGGGACAGAGGGTAGAGAGCGAGGGACAGGGGGTAGAGAGCGAGGGACAGGGGGTAGAGAGCGAGGGACAGGGGGTAGAGAGCGAGGGACAGGGGGTAGAGAGCGAGGGACAGGGGGTAGAGAGGGAGGGACAGAGGGTAGAGAGCGAGGGACAGGGGGTAGAGAGCGAGGGACAGAGGGTAGAGAGCGAGGGACAGAGGGTAGAGAGGGAGGGACAGAGGGTAGAGAGGGAGGGACAGAGGGTAGAGAGCGAGGGACAGGGGGTAGAGAGCGAGGGACAGGGGGTAGAGAGCGAGGGACAGGGGGTAGAGAGCGAGGGACAGGGGGTAGAGAGGGAGGGACAGAGGGTAGAGAGCGAGGGACAGAGGGTAGAGAGCGAGGGACAGAGGGTAGAGAGCGAGGGACAGAGGGTAGAGAGCGAGGGACAGAGGGTAGATAGGGAGGGACAGAGGGTAGAGAGGGAGGGACAGGGGGTAGAGAGCGAGGGACAGGGGGTAGAGAGCGAGGGACAGGGGGTAGAGAGCGAGGGACAGGGGGTAGAGAGCGAGGGACAGGGGGTAGAGAGGGAGGGACAGAGGGTAGAGAGCGAGGGACAGGGGGTAGAGAGCGAGGGACAGAGGGTAGAGAGCGAGGGACAGAGGGTAGAGAGGGAGGGACAGAGGGTAGAGAGGGAGGGACAGAGGGTAGAGAGCGAGGGACAGGGGGTAGAGAGCGAGGGACAGGGGGTAGAGAGCGAGGGACAGGGGGTAGAGAGCGAGGGACAGGGGGTAGAGAGGGAGGGACAGAGGGTAGAGAGCGAGGGACAGAGGGTAGAGAGCGAGGGACAGAGGGTAGAGAGCGAGGGACAGGGGGTAGAGAGGGAGGGACAGAGGGTAGATAGGGAGGGACAGAGGGTAGAGAGGGAGGGACAGAGGGTAGAGAGCGAGGGACAGGGGGTAGAGAGGGAGGGACAGAGGGTAGATAGGGAGGGACAGAGGGTAGAGAGGGAGGGACAGAGGGTAGAGAGCGAGGGACAGGGGGTAGAGAGGGAGGGACAGAGGGTAGAGAGCGAGGGACAGAGGGTAGAGAGCGAGGGACAGGGGGTAGAGAGGGAGGGACAGAGGGTAGAGATGGAAGCACAGAAAAAAAAGGTAAACGCCTCAGGTCACTCACCTCTCGCCCGCTTCTGAATAAGGTTGAGATACTGGTTAAGCGTGCACATGGTGTCAACATCGGTGTGGCTCATGCTGAGGTACTGGCGAATCAGGGGCACCAGACCGGGGAAGTCCTGACAGCCGTTGACAATTTCGTCCAGAGTGAATTCGCGCAGCTCGGCCTTGACCAGCTCCGGGTCGTTGTCGTACAGGTGAGCGCCTGAGCGGAAGAAGAATTTCTGGCGTTTCACCGCGTCACGCTGCTGAGCTCGATTGAAGTTCTCGTCCACCTTGGGGTGAGATGGGTTGGATATAGATGAGAGAGATTTAATAGTTGCATATGGATGTGATAGACTTTAAACTAGATGAGACAGACACAGACACGGGTGAGATTCAGTCATAGATGGGTGAGACTGACAGACAAGGGTAAGACCGACAAAGACAAGAGTGAGATTGACACAGACACGGGTGAGACTGACACAGACAAGAGTGAGACTGACACAGACACGGGTGAGATTGACACAGACAAGAGTGAGACTGACACAGACACGGGTGAGATTGACACAGACACGGGTGAGATTGACACAGACACGGGTGAGACTGACACAGACACGGGTGATATTGACACAGACAAGAGTGAGATTGACACAGACACGGGTGAGATTGACACAGACACGGGTGAGATTGACACAGACACGGGTGAGACTGACACAGACACGGGTGATATTGACACAGACAAGAGTGAGATTGACACAGACACGGGTGAGATTGACACAGACACGGGTGAGACTGACACAGACACGGGTGAGACTGACACAGACAAGAGTGAGATTGACACAGACACGGGTGAGACTGACACAGACACGGGTGAGACTGACACAGACACGGGTGAGATGACACAGACACGGGTGAGACTGACACAGAAAAGGGTGAGACTGACACAGACACGGGTGAGACTGACACAGACACGGGTGAGATTGACACAGACACGGGTGAGACTGACACAGACACGGGTGAGACTGACACAGACAAGAGTGAGACTGACACAGACAAGAGTGAGACTGACACAGACACGGGTGAGATTGACACAGACACGGGTGAGATTGACACAGACACGGGTGAGATGACACAGACACGGGTGAGACTGACACAGACAAGAGTGAGATTGACACAGACACGGGTGAGATTGACACAGACACGGGTGAGACTGACACAGACACGGGTGATATTGACACAGACAAGAGTGAGATTGACACAGACACGGGTGAGATTGACACAGACACGGGTGAGATTGACACAGACACGGGTGAGACTGACACAGACACGGGTGAGACTGACACAGACAAGAGTGAGATTGACACAGACACGGGTGAGACTGACACAGACACGGGTGAGACTGACACAGACACGGGTGAGATTGACACAGACACGGGTGAGACTGACACAAAAGGGTGAGACTGACACAGACACGGGTGAGATTGACACAGACACGGGTGAGACTGACACAGACACGGGTGAGACTGACACAGACAAGAGTGAGACTGACACAGACAAGAGTGAGACTGACACAGACACGGGTGAGACTGACACAGACACGGGTGAGATTGACACAGACACGGGTGAGACTGACACAGCCAAGAGTGAGACTGACACACCCAACTGACGAATCTCACCTTAGAGATGGGCATGAGCAGGTCAATCTGCAGAGTGAGCAGCACCCTAGTGAGCAGTACAATAAAGACAACATAAGCGGCATTCTCAAAATCAGTTAGCTGCACTTCGGCGCAGCGGAACTCTACACGCCAGCCAATAGTAGAGTTGGTTGGCGGCGGCTTGAACCGCATTGATTGCCAATTAGTGGATTGAATATTTTCGAAATGATCAGACTCTTCCGTGTCGCTCTGATGAATCTTCTCAGAAAACAGAGACACCGGATCGCGAATGAACAGGTGAGCCAAGTGGCGGCTTAAGCTTGGCTCAACGCCGGCCTCCATCAGCTGTCTGAGAATGTCCTCGTCCATAGTTAGCGGTATGTCATTGTAGGCTTGTCCGTCTGCGGACAGGTAGCTGTCAATTGAGTCGTAGCGGCTCTTGGCTATGCGAAATCGGTTGCGCTCCAGTGGCTGCGGGTTTTCCAAATTTTAATAAATCAATTTTGACAACCTGAAATTGCTGAATTAAGTGATAAAACTATCTAGCTTTAGCAACGGCCTAACCACCCGTGCATAGCAACGGCATATAACAACTCGTAAGCTAGCAACAGCCTAGCAACGGCCTAACAACCAGTGCATAGCAACGGCATATAACAACTCGTAAGCTAGCAACAGCCTAGCAACGGCCTAACAACCAGTGCATAGCAATGGCCTAACAACCCGCCCATAGTAACGGCCTAATAACACGTGCATAGCAACGGATTAATAACTCGTGCATAGCAACGACCTAACAACTTTTCCATGACAACGGGCTAAAAACCTGTTCGCTGTTCATAGCAACAGCGTAGAATCCCGGGCATAGCAACGGCCTAGCAGCAGCACCATTGGCATTAGCCTCCTGTATTAAGTACCATAGCAACGGTTACTCAGACCTAACCCTCGGCAGTCAAATGTCTTAGACCCCAAAGGAACAGCTTCGTGAATAAATTCAGCATAGCAACGGTAGCTAAGGTCCTAAAGCAACAGGTCAACTAAAACAACCAACCTTAAGCCCCATCTCTTCGTCTGTTCTGCAGTCAACGGCACCGCTGATGACCCGCCAACGTGTGTCGGTGTCAGCCAACCAGCCGCGATGGACGGGACTCGCAGCACTGAGCGCCAGCAGCACGGGACTCAGCGGAGTCAGCTGATCGTACAGCAGGTAGGCCTCAGTGATGCTGCAGGCTTGGAAAGTCATCTGCAGACAGCAGCAGCCCATGCCGAAGCCCATGGCGTCCATGTAGATGTGGCCGGGCAGGGCCGCGGCCGTGTGCTCGGTTGGCGGCTCCAGCAGGCCGTCGGGGGTGTTGAGGTCGCGGTATACTGGAATGTTGATGGCCACCTTCTTGCCGCGGCGCTCGCGAATGTTGCGCGTTAGGGTTCTGGTGAGGGCGGATTGGGGTGTGCACTGCGCTTGGTTGGGGTTTCTGCACGTCGACAGGCAGACAGACAGACAGACAGAAACTGATATACTGGCAGACAGACAGAGACGACAGACAGACACACAGACAGACAGACAAACAGACAGACAAACAGACAGACAGATAGACAGACAGACAGACACACACACACAGACAGACAGACAGACAGACAGACACTAAGACAGACACAAAGACAGAGAAAGGGACAGCCAGTCAATCAGAAGCAAGCAGAAACGAGAAAGCAGGCAAACAGTGGGAGCAGACTCCAAACAAATAACTGGCAACTAGTCAAGCAAGCAGTGCATTTCCCAACCTGCAAGTCAGCAACAGCAGGCCAGTTCATAAACAAATCAAAACCTCTTATTAATTAGAATTTAAACCGAGACAACTAAACCGCAAAGCATTTGCTGACTGAAAATTCACTTGTAGAATTAATTCAACAGCAAAAAGCCCGATGAATACAGGCTAGGCAAGCATTAAAAGAATCGCCAGTTCTTGAATAAACAGAAAAGAGAAAACTAGAAAAAAAACTTTTCGCGAGGTTGCCACCTGAAGCGGCCAGATTAGAGAAACGCGTTGCTTTAAGATAAACTCGCAAAGCTCAGATAGAGAGATAACGAGTGTAATAGAAAGAGAAGAAATTTCTAAATGATTAAGCAAACACATTGAAGGAAACGTAATGCAAACGTTATCCGGTGACTAGTAGAAGATCGCATTGAAGATGGGGGCGGTTCTCTTGATAGATAAACATGACTACAAGACAGCCCTGTGCATTTTGGTTTTGTCAGTAGTACTTTAACTGCACTCCAATTATCTCAAGATTGTACTCCCTAGAAAGAGGGAGGGAGAGGAGGGAGAGGGAGAGAGGAGGGAGAGGTAGAGGTAGAGGGAGAGAGGAGGGAGAGGTTAGAGGTAGAGGGAGAGAGGAGGGAGAGGTTAGAGGTAGAGGGAGAGAGGAGGGAGAGGTTAGAGGTAGAGGGAGAGAGGAGGGAGAGGTAGAGGGAGAGGGAGAGAGGAGGGAGAGGTTAGAGGTAGAGGGAGAGAGGAGGGAGAGGTTAGAGGTAGAGGGAGAGAGGAGGGAGAGGTAGAGGTAGAGGGAGAGAGGAGGGAGAGGTTAGAGGTAGAGGGAGAGAGGAGGGAGAGGTAGAGAGAGAGAGAGAGAGGAGGGGAGAGAAGAGGGCACTTCCTGTCTCGGGCACTGACACGGTAAAAAAGGGACTGAGAAACAATAGAGTTATTGTTTCCGATGTTTCGAATATTGTAATTATTCGTCAGGGAGGGAGAGAGAGTGAGGAGGAAGGAGGTAGAGGGTGAGGGAGGGGGAGAGGGAGAGGGGAACCGGAGGAGAGAGGATGGAGAGGGAGAAGGAGAAAGGAGGAAGAAATGATAGGGGAGAGGAAGGGATAGGGAGAGGGGAGAGGAGTCCGATAAAACGGTACCCAGGCCAAGAAGCGACCCAGAGACAATTGCAATTGCACTTGTCAAAGTCGTTTCAGAGGCGTTGCAGTTGACACAGGTGAGAAACGAGCTAGACGAGTCAATGTGACTGCCGCAATTCATAGCCAATATACACCAGAAAAAAGCAGCAGCACAGCAATCGCACGGCATGCTCACCGAAACCTCGGATGACCCGAATAGATGACCTCATCGGGTAGGAAGGCGCTGCAAGACACGCCGCCCTCAGGGGTTGGCTTGGCACCGGGATAGCAGAAGTCGGGACAGCCTAGCCTGGGAAAAGCTGTCAGCGTCAACGCGTACACGTCGGAGCCCAGGAGGCTCTGCACCTGAGCCCGGCGCTTGCGCATATTGGCTTCGACTAAGTTGAGGTGAGCCAGCAGGTGGCCGTATGGCTCGCCGGGCACGCCCTCGACCATGTAGGCAGCGTATTCGGGTCGCCACAGCGTGGAAGCTCGGCCGCCATTTTCGATTTCTTCGCGTTGCAATTCTGGCAGAATTTGATCGGCAACCAGAGCCAGTTGGGAGGCCAACTGAGACTGCTGCTGCTGCTGGTCGCTACTAGAAGCAGCAGATTTGGTCAATCGAACCAACTGATATTCAACTTCGTCGCCCCACTTCAAAGAGTCCTTGGTTCGATCCTTAAGCCGATAGTACAGACTAATAAACTGGCGAATACCGTGCTGGCGAACATGCTCCGAGTGTTTCTGAGTCTCCGACCAACTCAGCGGAGTGCCCTCGGATAACAGACCCATAATATGTGAATTTTCTTAGAGCATGCAATGGTAACAATAAATTTAACAATAAATAAACAACTTATGTCTTATTTGATGGGTTGTTTTTCTACTTTTTGGCACTTTATTTCATAGCTATTTGAAGAATTCTTTATTTTATAATTGACATTGTGTTTTGCTAGGCCTAAAAAGCAGTTTGTATTATATAGTGTGGGAGTTGCTTATTTCTTAAATTATTTTTGTAGTGCAGTTAATGATAGTTGTAGTTGTAGTTTAAACTGTGTTGCAAAGTGAACTAATTCATCAAAAATGATGATGTATCTCATCAAAGATACATGATTGACAACATCAAAGGCCAAAGCATATAAAAAGTTTTGCATATGACATTTTAGTGTCACAAAAAGGAAGCTATTATACATTTTAAAATATGTAAAGTATTATTATAAATATATGAAATCAGTACATATAAGATGTAATTACTAATTTATACATTGTAATTGTATTGCATTTGTGGTAATATTACAAGATATAAAGGGCAACTGATTGCTAAAAAATATTGAACCTATTACATACATGCGCAACCTCCAAAATTCGGTCGGCCATGCGACTTAGTTTTAACAAAAATGCGACATAGTTTTTGGCCAAAAATGTGACTTACATGTAAAAAACCCTAAAGCAAAATTAACGCAACTTTGGGTAAACGGCAGGAGTAACTATGACTGTCTTATTAGGTCAAAATGCCTCGTCAGCTACTTAGTACTACTACTTTAGTATCTATTTGGGTGGGCATTTTTGCGACCTCCTTGGTTGGCCGTCAAATCGGTCGGCCGGATCGGCCGACTCGGCCAACTGTTGCGCATGTATGACCTATTATCTATACCCCCTACAAGTATAACCTAGTAACCTATATTAACCTAAATTTACATCTTTCTTTTTTTTATGAGCACTCTATATTTTTATTTTAGATATAATAGGTCCATATATTAAATAATCTTATCTAACAGGAAAATACTATACAAATGAAGCATAAAACTTAAATGCCTAATAGTCAGAAAGTCAATTGATAGTCCTGACTCAGTGTTAGACTCTTATTTATTTGCTGTTATTATGCACTGGAAAAACAAGTAAAAAATATTATTTAAACTAATAAACTATTAAACTCTTCTATTATAATGAATTGAAATTGTATTACCACTAGAAGCATTGGCAAAAAGCACAAAAAGCAAAGTAGAGGAAACAATTAAGGGGTCATTTCACAAGAAGGTCTTATCATATTTTTAAACTTTAGGCACTTGTAACTTTCGAACTATAATAGATAGAACAAAGCTCCAAAAAGCAATGTG
This sequence comes from Macrostomum lignano, assembly GCA_002269645.1. Taxonomy (NCBI): domain Eukaryota; kingdom Metazoa; phylum Platyhelminthes; family Macrostomidae; genus Macrostomum; species Macrostomum lignano. Next base: position 74,507 of record NIVC01003258.1, read on the forward strand.
TCAAACATATAGTTTTATATTTTTATATAGTTGCTTATAAATTCTAAAACAACTGAACACATAGCAGAGCATAAACTATACTGACAATCATTTGGTAAAAAAAGAAAAGAGGGAGCTGCAGCTATGTTAATGAATGATGATGCTGCCTCTTTAATGCTTTTACTAATTGCAATGCTTATAGTCATGGTCATAAAGTATGGTCATGACAAAATATTTATTTCATTTATTTTTATTATTCCAGATAACTTTTACCTATAATATAATCCAAATCATAGTAGGCCTAGAAAAGACCCTTTATAATAAAATGAAAATTATAGTTTTTTATTATATTATAAACAATATAAACTTATAAAATTTAAACTACAATAAAACTGCTTATCCCTTATATGGCAACTTTTTTATCTTTGCAAAGGGGATAATAAAAACTTGCTTAAAATTAAAAAAATTAAATTATAAAAAAATATTTTCCATTATATACTTTTATTCTTTGCTTTACTTTAATTATCTTAGACTAAATGAAGTTTTATACTACTACTATTTCCAAATTTAGTTTTTGTTTATTTTTAGGCCTATTATTATAAGTAGGCCTAAGGGTTTTATTGATCAAAATTTAGCTCTTAACAACTTAGGCCTAATTATATAGAAAACTCTAATTATACAATCATATTTTTAGCTTTCTTTAAAGATTTTTAAACTTTTTTGAGTTGTTAAGAAACTCACTTATGAAGTCAAATGACCTTTTAGACACTTTTTGGCATATTTTTACTTTGCAAAACATATTTTTTCTAGTATAGGCCTACCATACTCCACTGTGGCTATGGTGGCTACACCATTCAACTAGGCCTACTAGTAATCTTTGTCCCTTGATTAGAAGAATTACAATCACTTCGGTGACAAGTCATTTTGGCAACACATGGATTTTTGGCATCAGAGGCCAATCTGGCAACTTCATTTTCCCTATGTCAGACTAGGCCCTATCAGTTGCCAATTTCAAAAAGTGATTTGTTTTCTAGGTCTGATTTGTACCTAGATCGCTAAATGTAGGCTAATAAGTGTCATATAATTATAAATTATTATGATAGAATTGTTAGTTATTGTTTGCAGTAGGCCCCCCTATAGATAGCAATCTTAGAATTGAGAAAACAAATTCCTGCTTTTCAAATGTAGGCCTAGCATAGCCTTGGAAATATCCATCCTTAAGAATTTGACTAGGCCCTAGTTGCCAATAGGCAACCGAAAATAGTGATTGGCAACTGGATTTTGAGCCTGAAGGGCCAACTGGCAACTGGATTTCCAACCTTTAAAAACTCAGGGTGGGGGTCTAGCTTATTATAGGCCTAATATTATTAGACCTAAGGAAAATGCTTGAATTAACAGTTGCACATAGAGGGCATTGTACAGTGTACACTACACATACAGACTACAGTGGCCTAATATTATTACTTTCTTAATGAAATGGACATCTAAGAAGAACTAGCCTAAACTAAAGCAAATCGAAGTAAAAAAATTGCCCTGTACACATACACACTATACTATAGGCGTGTGTATAGCCTGTCCTAGGCTATCTTGCCTAGGCCTAATAAATATATCAGCATCCATGAAGTTTAGGCCTAAGCCTTGGCATCAAAGCTTACCTTTAACTCAGAAAATGTATTTAAAAAGTAATCTGCACCTTATTCTAGCGGAATAACGACATTTTATTATTTTTTTAAAAGACAAGACAAAATTTTCAACGGGTACCACTACCACTGTGTAGCGTAGCAGTAGGCCTAGTCTCATGTCATTGTCATGGGACCAGTTAGTAGGTTTATAGCTGCCCTGTTCACGTATTTCTGACTGGCTTCCTCAATCTCCATTATCATGATTGTAATTTAAATTAAAATAACTATTTTATCCTGATCCTGACCTGTATCGTGCAAGGCAGGGCACTTTTATAGAAAGTGCGTGCCCGCTTAGTAATTGTCCAGGTTCACTGTATTTTAAATTTTGCGCGTGTTTGCTTCTTTGAAAAAACATCTTATACAAAACAAATTTTATAAAAAGGCACCAAAAAAATCGCTTTTTAAACTATATAATCAAAAATAATGTTAAAGCAAACAAAAATTACATTTACATACTATAATTATTTTCCAAATCTCATTCGTCTAGCCTAACATAATGGGAACTGTGAGAGACCGTTGTTAATGAGGTGGATTCTGATGGTGTCCTTAACATTAACTTAATAATAATAGTAATAATGTTGTGTCCGGGTACATTTGCACCGATGAGCAATCTCTGACTCTTGGTCAAGTGTGCCAGCAGGCACAGCACTCCTACCCCTCTCGGCTGCGTGCCTGCCTCAACCCCCGCTCCCCCTCTGTCTGTGCGCCAGACCCCCCAGCTGCACCCACCCCACTATCTGTATGAGCCAACCGGTTTTGTGAGCTGTGAGCATATTAGAATTTTGGATTCTAATTTTGGATTGTTTACGCATCTTTGAAGTTCAGACTGTCTGGGTTTGAGACGGATTGACCTCTAACAATCTAGACAGGCAACACAAAATCTGGGAGGAATGTTTTCAACCCTATTCTGACCCCCAGATTTGTGGCTTTTTCATTGTTTTCAGTGATTTATGGCGGCCTAGCTGTCACTTTTGGCTCCAGCCTGTCTGGGTCAAAGAAGTCTTTCCAGCTTTCTCCCCACTCGCTCTGTTACTTTCTCCTTTGATTTATGGGCGTTTTGCTGTCACTTTTAGCGCCAGGATGTCTAGACAATTGGGACTTTTATTGCGTTTTGCCCATGATTTATGACCGCACCTGTCAACTTCCCTGGGGTCTGAAGGCCACCTGGCAGGGTGGGTTTTGGGGTTTGAGCTCAGCCAATCAGAATCGACCTGACTGCCCTCGGCTCGAACAATCAGAAAATTCGGCGCCTATTTTAACAAAAGCTCTTAGCCAATCAGAAAATTCGGCGTGCGATATAACAAATAGGCCGCGTGAGAGCTATAAAAGGCGGCAACTCGAACCGCGCTCGAAGTAACTGGTTGTTATCCCTACCTTGGCCTTGGCCAGACCTGCCGACCTGATCCCCTTCGGCTTCTGCAGCGTCTTCGACGTCTGATCCCCCTTCCCCCGGCAGCGGCAGTTTCGGCTTCAACAGCTAAGTTCCCCTCGAGAGGTTTCACCAGTACTTCTCGGCCGTGAACAAAGGGGAGCAACAGCAATCGGCAGGTGAAGAGTAACGGCGGCACTCGTCAGTTAAGATCAGCAGCAGCATCCTATCTGAGCGCTTCAGTCTCTGTGGATTCCTTGGCCACCGGCAGATAAGTCCTCTGATTGGTTGGGTGAGAGGCTTTCTTGACCTGCTAAACTGGGTGCGCCCTTTGTCTGACCCCTTCCTAGGTAGTCTGATAGGATTTGCACTTTTGCTTACTTGCTTTTGTGTGTAGAACTCGAGGCAGAAGTGTCAGTTAATATTAAAAGTAGCCATTCGCTCTAACTCAATCTGAAGGTGTTTAGAATTGCGGATTAAGTGAGAGAGTCAAATTTGGAAGTTAAAGACTTAGCGTTTTCTTTTTTTCGCAATGCCAGCTGAGATGAGCGGCTAGATCTAGAGGCAGAGGTCACAGTGAACCGGAAGCGACACAGCTCTCAGTCAATCAGTCGATCTAAGAAAACATGATAAGCATGCAGATTAAGTGCCAGACTGGTGCTTTCACGCGGTCTCAGTCTCAGGCAGCTAAGCGGCTAAAACGAGTTAAATGTTAATCTAAAGATCTCCAAAAGTAACAATGCATCTACATCATCGCTATCTGTCGACGTGTTAACACATTTAGTGCCAAAAGCGTGCAGTTACGTGTACTGATACATGAACTTCTTGGAATTTGGTAATGAAATAGTACATTTAGTAGTGTATAGAGGCTCGCCAGCGCAATAACCTCCTGCAGAAGTCCTCTCTGTCTCTGCATGGCCAATGCGATCTTAGTCCCAGCAGTGTCCCTTCTATTCGGCTATGACTTCGAGATTTAGACAGCTAAAAGACATTAGATGGCAGGTAAGTACAGAGTCCCTCTAGTCGGAAGTCCGATTTCGATAGCTCCGGTTTGGTGAGCCGGGGCGCACGGACTGGTGGCAGAGGGTTAGTTAATCTGCGGATTAGCTAATCTCTACCTTTCAAATTCTCCCTGCTTGTCTCTCGCTGTCTCCTCTTAGCTATAGGACCTTGCTGCTCGCCAACAACCTAGCTACCATGGGGCTGACCATCTGACAGGAGTGAGAGGCCAGAGTTCTAAGTGATTCATTTCTGAGTTCTGAGGCCCGAAGCTATAGGCTTAAAAAGGCCGAACCCATTATATAAATGACTAATACAGCGCACCCCTAAAAGCACTCAAGATTCCGATAATTGAGCAGCATTTTAATCACGATATATAATACAGTATATTTCTTGTGCAGTAAATGACTCGATCAAGCTATTACGCGATCACGATATATTTATAACCTTATATTACCTTTACCTTTAGCGTCTCATTGACAGACAATCGAAATTACTTTAACACTACATGTATATAAACCTTTTTTCAGCTGAGTTTTTCTTTAATTTGATGATTTCTTCTCAGAGCCGCGAGCCTACTGTCTATGGTAGAACCCAATTCCACTATATCATAGACATCTTGATTCGATTCTGTTGTTTTTTGCTACAGTAAAGACGTTTTCGTATCCGCGACGTTCCGCGCGAAAGCTTGCACTTGTTTTTATAATAGATTGATATAAACGAAATTATTTGTATTAATCAGCTGGATGTCATCAAATATTAGTAAGTTACTGCTGACTTTTATGGCACTGTCATTTATGACACTCGGTTCACCTGCGCCACATTGCGAAAACACCAAAGACATAAACAAGTTTCTTACCGACTTGGACACCGCTTGCTTTTCATTCTTCAAAATTCACGAATGTCGATACTATGTGTACAAAATATCCGTCTATTTCGATCTTCGCAAGGTTAATAGGTGAGTGCCATTAATTGTGGTGAAGAGTGTGCATAAGATGTTGCTGCCACAAAAGTAGGTTTCCGAACGTAAATTACAATAAGCTGGTAAATAGTCTGTCAGCTGAATGAAAGCGTCGGCAAGACGTTGGAATGTCGAGATGGAGGTGGGAAAGATTCTTAAATCAGCATGGGTCAATTTGCTAACTTGGTGTCAACAGTTATACATTAATTAAAGATTAGATAGGTTACTAAAGAATGCGAATGAACTAATAAAACTTCATGGCTAAATGTACGCCACTGTGACCTTATTACCACAAAAAACCTTGCAGCGTAATGAAGCATCACTATCCATTCGATTCTTACCAAACGTTCAACCAATCGCGGAAAAAACTGCTGCAAAGCTGCAGATCCGGCTGGTGGGACAACTCGGAGTTGAATCAGCAAAATTGCAATTGCGGCAACATGTACCGCGTGCTCACTTCGCCTCTGGTAGTGAAATCCTTTATACCTGCCGGGCTTAACAATTTCGATGATCAACAGAGAAAAAATTTGTACTTTGAGCTTTGCTACTATTTGGCGATGAGGCACTATGTACTCGTGACAGACAATGCAAATACTGGCGGGGTGATGTGCGACGACCATCAGCACACTTCTTGATCAGACCATTCTTTACCTAAATTTCAATCTGTTCGACAATTAAACAATATACCGGTACATCTTTAAAACTCCTTGTGTTATCACACTTTCATCGACAAAACTTGAAACTGTGCTTTTTGAAAGTTTTTTAATAACCTTTTAAACTACTTACATCAGCAAGGTCAGCAAGGCTCTACGCTCATATGATAGAAAATTCCCAAATAATTTTACTGCTTACCATGGATGAATGAATAGAATGGATTGCTATTCTGGCTCTGGCTATTTTCGTTTTTGACTCTTTTGCATCCGGTTCCCCCCCGTGCCTTTTCATTGGTTGATGATTGCCATAGACAATTTTCGGCCTTCGCCCCTTTCTTTCGATGCACAAGCGCTTTCGCTCGTGTTTTGAAATAAAGGGGGAAGACCTACAAGCACGATTCGAGAGTCGATTCGTCTACAATAAAATCAGTTCTTTGCGCTTGTTGTTGTTGTTTACTCACTGCTTATTTTACTTTGATCACTACCATGCCTAATGGCTCAAAGCGCTACTGTGCTGCACTAGGATGTCTATCCAAGTCAGGGATGCGGGACGACACTGGAGTGAATATCAGCTTCTTTTCTTTTCCTGTCAAATCTCCACTTCAACTGACCGAATGGATGAGCAATGTGAAGATGGCACCGCAGTTTGTCTTGACAAAGAGCTCAGTATTGTGTGAGAAGCACTTTGCGGCGTCTGACTTCATCATTAGCACACAGGGAACACAATCGCCTGGCGCCTACAGGAAGCGGCTAAGACCCGGATCTGTGCCAAAGCCGGAACACCTACCGTCGATACTCGCTGACGAGGAGCCAGTTGGCACTCCACAACAACAGCAGCCAGTATCGTCAACATCGGTGAGAGCTGAAAAGGTCACAAAGCAAAAACATGCGCAAGCGCTAAGACGGAATGCAATGCTCAGACGCACTATCAAAAGTATGCAATTTGAACGGATGAAATTGATCCTGCAGTTTAAGCGCAGTCGCAGGCAGCTTTTGCTGGCAAATCGCAAACTGCGGGCTGCGATGGAAAGAGTTCGAAATTTGCAGAAATGCTCTAAGATCTCCAGCGACGTCGCCAGTCGCGTTCGGTCTTTTCTGACAGAAAATGGCAAGATTCTGCTACAGCATACTACAAAAGAAAAGCGAGGCGCATTCTCGGTTGCTATGCGTTTGCTGCGCTTGCTGCTCGATTGCACTATTGCTCGCCGAAGGCGTACTCAGTAGTGAGTAGATTTATTAGGCTACCTGCTTCTTCCACAATCCGCAAATGGTTGTGCAATTCCGACGGAAGTCCCGGAGTTTCGGCGACTGCAATTGGAAAGATTCGAGACCTCAGTATAGAGTCGAAGATGAGCTGTGAATGGGTGCTGGTGATTGATGGGGTGGTGATTAGAAAGCAGTTATGCTGGAGTAAGCAAAGGAAAGCGTGATTGGCCATGAGGACCTCGGCGAAGGTGTTGCGCAGCTGTAGTGTTCCGACTCTAATTTCATGTGATTTAATCATTCTAACAGTCTGTTCTCATCGTTACTGGTATCGTATATGTGTGTTGTTTTCCTGTTCCAATTTCACTCAATTTCACCATTCTAACAGTCTGTGTTGTCATGTACGTTAATAGAATCGTGTACCACAAGTTTTGATGCGTGATGCACACACAAAGGTACTCCCTCGATGATGATGATGGGCGAAATAGAAGTTACTTGTGTTGAAATAGAACTTTAAAACTAATTTCATAACTCCAATAGTAAAATTCAGATAAAGCATCGCCAGTAATCCATTATTGTAGCATTGTC
>NIVC01003258.1:82663-108973 GCA_002269645.1 Macrostomum lignano
TTCGTCTGTACCCTCTCCTGTCTCTTGTCTCCTCTCTTCTCTCATATCTCTCAGTTTCAACGCTGAGTTACTATTCAAGGAGGAGTTGTCGAAATGACAGACAGACACACAGACAGACAGACAAACAACGCGTCAACTTTAGTATATACGAGTGGAACTCCTCCTCTGGAGGAGAAATGGAAGAACTCCCATCACCGGAATTCTGAAGGGGAAGAACTCCCATCACCGGAATTCTGAAGGGGAAGAACTCCTATCAGCTGAAATTCAATGAATTGAATCCCATCTTCCAAATCATCTCCAAATCCTCTACAATCTATCAACTCCCATCTCTCAACTCTTGCGGCCTGCGCTCTGATTTTTATTTTTACTCTCTTCTTTCTCCTCACTAATTACTTCTCTCTGCACTTTTATCTCTCTCATCTCTATCTTCCATCTCTCTTCTCCCTCCTCTCTCCCCTGCTCTCTCATCCCTCATCTCCTCATCTCACTCTTTCTTTCTCCTCTACTCTCCCTCTCTTCTATTGCCTCTGTACGCTCTTATCCCTCATTTATTCTCTCTCCTATCATCTCCAATCTGTCATGTCTAATCTCTCCACTCAATTATACTCTGTTTTCTATCATCTCTTCTCTCTTCTCTTCTCAGTCTTCTCTTTACTCTCTTCTCTGACTGATTGAAGATGCCAAATCCATCAAGATCCTCTCTGCGAAGCAAAAATCCTGTCTGTGCAACTAAAAACCATCGAAATCCTCTCAGTGAAACTGGACTCCTTCGAAATCCTCTCCTTGAAACTTAAATCCATCAAAATTGTTTCCATAAAACAGAAATCAATCATAAATTATCTCCGCGAAACAGAAAGCCTCTCCGTGAAGCTGAACATGATCGAAATCCTCTCCGTGAAACTGAACACCATGGAAATCCTTTCGTGAAACTGAACATCATCGAAATCCTCTCCACGAAACAGAAATCTTCTCCGTCAGAATTTAAACATTGAAATCGTCTCCGCTAAACTTGACTTAATCGAATTTTTTCCGTCAAACAACTCAACTCGCCAGATTCATTAGGGTTAGGGTTAGGGTTAGGGTTAGGGTTAGAACTACGCACAGCTTCGTGTTAAAAGGCACTGATAAAAATATTGAATTAATTGAATCAAATCATTGCGCAACCGATTTCACAGTCAGTCAGTATCAGTCTCAGTTAAAGTTAACAAAAACATTGCGCAATCTAAATCAACCCTCCAATACACAGCAGCAGTGAGAAGTTGAACCCTCCCCCAACTTTATCTATTACGTCTCGCAAAACTGAGTACAATTTTTGCAGAAAGTTAAAAGTATGGAAATAGTTTTTTAAATGCGGTGCTTTTTCTTTTCATATTTAAAGCAAACAACTTATATCCCTAAACTCAGCGTTGCAAGATCTTTCCAGCAATATAAGTCTCTCCTCTCAAAGTTTAAAACTCAAGGATCAGTTAGCGTTTGAAATTTACCGATTTCCTGACTGCTTGCCTGTGAGGCTCGCAATTTTGTACATTGAATTTCACTGCCAAGCTAATACACAGGGCCGATAATAAAAAAGCTAACCAATTGAATCAATTGATTGCGCAATATATTTCTGTGTTAGTCAGTATAAGTCTCAGTTAAAGTTAACACAAAGTTTGCGCAATCTAATCAACCCTCCAATACAAAGCAACTGACCCCTTCCTATACACAGCGCCAGTTAGAAGTCGAAACCCCCAACTTTATCTCTCACCTCTCGCCAAAATGAGTACAATCTTTGCAGAAAGTTTAAAGTATGGAAATAGTTTTTGCAATGCAGAGCTTTTAGTTTTCATATTTGAAGCAAACAATTTATATCCCTGAAATCAGCTTTGCAAGTTCTTTCCAGCAATATAAATTTTTTCTCTCAAAGTTAAAAACTCGAGCAACAGTTTGCGTTTGAAACTTTCTGATTTAAAGCATTGAAATATCGATTGTACGTTCACTGCCTGCTAAAGAGGCCCGCAAGTTTATGCATTGAATTTCAAGGTTCAACAAAATCACAGGGCTGCCTATTGAAAATTAGAACACAAATCTTTGCGCAATTGTCTATACAGTCAGCCAGTGAGCCAGGGTCCGATTGTACACAGGCAGCCATTTAGAACGCCCCATCCCCCCACTGGAGAGAAAATACACTGCAGAGATAGGGAAAAGTTGTGGCGCAATCACTTGAAATTCATGCAAATTTTCAGCTCCAAGCAGAAAGAGGGTACAATTAAGATTATCAAAGGTCAAGACCGCCGTTTTCTGCTTTTTTGAGGATCTTAGAAATTAAAATTTCAGAATTAAAATAGCCTATAGCCGACCTCGGATAATTTCCAATCTTCCCATATAAGTTTCAACGCTGAGTTGCCACTATTCAAGGAGGAGTTGTCGAAATGACACACACACACACAGACAGACAGACAAACAACACGTCAACTTTAGTATATATAGAAGTGGAACTCCTCCTTCGGAGGAGAAAGGGGAAGAACTCCCATCACCGGAATTCCATTCCCTGAAATCCATCAGCTGAAACTCCATGACTTGAATCCCATCTTCCAAATCGTCTCCAAATTCTTTACAAAACCTTTGAAAGACCATAGCTCAAAGACTCTTACGTCTCTCATATCTCCTCTCTCCTCTCTTCGCTATTATCGTGACTCTCTTCTCTCTCCTCTCTCTCATCTCATCTCTACCCCTACTCCCTTATTTATATCTTCTCCCTGGTCTTTCGTCTCTACTCTCTCCTGTCTCATTTCTCCCCTCTTTTCTCCTCTCTTCTCTCTCCCCTCTCCTCCCTCATCTCTCATCCTTCATCTCACTCTTTCTTTCTTCTCTACTCTCCCCTCTCATCTATTTCCCCTGTACGCTCTTATCCCTCATCTCTATTCTCTCTCCTATCATCTCTCCAAATTCTTTACAAAACCTTTCAAAGACCATAGCTCAAAGACTCTCACGTCTCTCATATCTCCTCTCTCATATCTCTTCCCTCATCTCACTCTTTCTTTCTCCTCTACTCTCCCCTCTCTTCTATTTCCTCTGTACGCTCTTATCCGTCATCTATTCTCTTTTCTATTATCTCTCTTGTCTCCCTCTGCTATCTCATATCTCCCCTCTCATCTCCTCTCTCCTCTTCTCTTCTCTCTCCCTCTTCGTTTCCGCCTTACTCCCCTCTTCTCTTCCATCGGTCATGTCTAATCTATCCACTCATTTCTACTCTGTTTTATACCATCTCATGTCTCTTCTCTTTTTGATCTTCTCTTTACTCTCTTTTATGACTGATTGAAGATGCCAAATCTATCAAGATCCTCTCCGCGAAGCAGAAATCCTCTCCGTGAAACTGAAAACCATTGAAATCCTCTCCGCGAAACAGAAATCCTCTCCGTGAAACTGAAAACCATTGAAATTATCTCTTTAAAACTGGACTCAATCGAAATTTTCTCCGTCAAAAAGAATAAAATATTAGGATTCATTGGTTAGGGTTATTGTTAGGGTTAGGGTTAGGGTTAGAGCTACACACAGCTGCGTGTTTAAATAAAAAATTGAGCCAATTGAATCAATTGATTGCGCAACCGATTTCAAAGTCAGTCAGTATCAGTCTCAGGTAAAGTGAACAAAAAGATTGCGCAATTTAAATCAACCCTCCAGTACACAGAGCCCGGCCCCTTTTCAATACGCAGTGGCAGTTAGAAATTGAACCCGGGTGTTGGGGGCATTGAACTAAAAATGAGTACAATCTTTGCAGAAAGCTAAAAGTATGGAAATAGTTTTTGTATGCTGTGCTTTTAGTCTTTATATTTAAAGCAAACAATTTATATCCTCGAACTCAGCGTTGCAAGATCTTTTCAGCAGTATAAGTCTCTTCTCTTAAAGTTTAGAACTCGAAGAGCAGTTAGCGTTTGAAAGTTCCCGTTTTAAAGCATTGAAATATCGAGTGTACGTTCACTGCCTGCCAAAGAGGCTCGCAAGTTTATTCATTCATTACACAGGCCGGCTATTACACGGGGCAGCCTATTAAAAGGCACAGATAATGAAACAAATTGATGTCGCAACCGATTTCACAGTCAGTCATTATCAGTCTCAGTTAAAGTTAACAAAAACATTGCGCAATATAAATCAACCCTCCAATCCACAGCAGTAGTGAGAAGTTGAACCCTCCCCCCAACTTTATCTATTTCGTCTCGCAAAACTGAGTACAATATTTGCAAAAAGTTAAAAGTATGGAAATAGTTTTTCAAATGCTGTGCTTTTTCTTTTCATATTTAAAGCAAACAATTTATATCCCCGAACTCAGCGTTCCAAGATCTTTCCAGCAATATAAGTCTCTTCTTTCAAAGTTTAAAACTCGAGGAACAGTTAGCGTTTGAAACTGTCTGATTTATAGCATTGAAGTATCGATTGTACGTTCACTGCCTGCTAAAGAGGCCCGCAAGTTTATGCATTGAATTTCAAGGTTCAACAAAATCACAGGGCTGCCTATTGAAAATTAGAACACAAATCTTTGCGCAATTGTCTATACAGTCAGCCAGTGAGCCAGGGTCCGATTGTACACAGGCAGCCATTTAGAACGCCCCATCCCCCACTGGAGAGAAAATACACTGCAGAGATAGGGAAAAGTTGTGGCGCAATCACTTGAAATTCATGCAAATTTTCAGCTCCAAGCAGAAAGAGGGGACAATTAAGATTATCAAAGGTCAAGACCGCCGTTTTCTGCTTTTTTGAGGATCTTAGAAATTAAAATTTCAGAATTAAAATAGCCTATAGCCGACCTCGGATAATTTCCAATCTTCCCATATAAGTTTCAACGCTGAGTTGGCACTATTCAAGGAGGAGTTGTCGAAATGACAGACAGACATACAGACAGACATACAGACAGACATACAGACAGACAAACAACGCGTCAACTTTAGTATATACGAGTGGAACTCCTCCTTCGGAGGAGAAAGGGGAAGAACTCCCATCACCGGAATTCTATTCCCTGAAATATCCATCAACTGAAATTCCATGTCTTTAACCCTATCTTCCAAATCGTCTCCAAATTCTTTACAAAATCTTTCAAAGACCATAGCTCAAAGACTCTCAAGTCTCTCATATCTCCTCTCTCCTCTCTCTCATCTCATCTCTACCCCTGCTCCCTTATTTATCTCTTCTCCCTCGTCTTTCGTCTGTACCTTCTCCTGTCTTCTGTCTCCTCTCTTCACTCTTATCTCTCCCTCTTCTCTCCTCTCTCATATGTCATCTCTACTCACTTATCTATCGTCTCTTTTAATCCTCTCTCTCTCTTCTCTTTTCTCTTCTGTCTGCTCTCATTTCTCATATTTCATATACGCTCTGACACTACTTTCTTGTCTCACATCTTTCTTCCTCCTTTTCACTATCCCCTGTCTCTTCTCTTCTCTCTTTTCTATTCTCTCCATTCTCTCTTTTCTCCTTTCCTTGCTCCTTTCATCTCTCTCCTCTCTCCTCACTCTCTTCTCCTTTCGCTTCTCTCTCCTCTCTCTCCTCTCATCTTTACTACCTTATTTATATCTTCTCCCTAGTCTTTCGTCTGTACTCTCTCCTGTCTCCTCTCTCCCTGCTCTCTCATCCCTCATCTCCTCATCTCACTCTTTCTTTCTCCTCTACTCTCCCCTCTCTTCTATTGCCTCTGTACGCTCTTATCCCTCATCTATTCTCTCTCCTATCATCTCCAATCTGTCATGTCTAATCTCTCCACTCAATTATACTCTGTTTTCTATCATCTCTTCTCTCTTCTCTTTTCAGTCTTCTCTTTACTCTCTTCTCTGACTGATTGAAGATGCCAAATCCATCAAGATCCTCTCCGCGAAGCAAAAATCCTGTCTGTGCAACTAAAAACCATCGAAATCCTCTCAGTGAAACTGGACTCCTTCGAAATCCTCTCCTTGAAACCTGAATCCATCAAAATTGTTTCCATAAAACAGAAATCAATCATAAATTATCTCAGCGAAACAGAAAGCCTCTCCGTGAAGCTGAACATGATCGAAATCCTCTCCGTGAAACTGAACACCATGGAAATCCTTTCGTGAAACTGAACATCATCGAAATCCTCTCCACGAAACAGAAATCTTCTCCGTCAGAATTTAAGCATTGAAATCGTCTCCGCTAAACTTGACTTAATCGAATTTTTTCCGTCAAACAACTCAACTCGCCAGATTCATTAGGGTTAGGGTTAGGGTTAGGGTTAGAACTACGCACAGCTTCGTGTTAAAAGGCACTGATAAAAATATTGAATTAATTGAATCAAATCATTGCGCAACCGATTTCACAGTCAGTCAGTATCAGTCTCAGTTAAAGTTAACAAAAACATTGCGCAATCTAAATCAACCCTCCAATACACAGCAGCAGTGAGAAGTTGAACCCTCCCCCAACTTTATCTATTACGTCTCGCAAAACTGAGTACAATTTTTGCAGAAAGTTAAAAGTATGGAAATAGTTTTTTAAATGCGGTGCTTTTTCTTTCATATTTAAAGCAAACAACTTATATCCCTAAACTCAGCGTTGCAAGATCTTTCCAGCAATATAAGTTTTCTCCTCTCAAAGTTTAAAACTCAAGGAGCAGTTAGCGTTTGAAATTTACCGATTTCCCGACTGCTTGCCTGAGAGGCTCGCAATTTTGTACATTGAATTTCACTGCCAAGCTAATACACAGGGCCGATAATAAAAAAGTGAACCAATTGAATCAATTGATTGCGCAATATATTTCTGTGTTAGTCAGTATAAGTCTCAGTTAAAGTTAACAAAAAGTTTGCGCAATCTAATCAACCCTCCAATACAAAGCAACTGACCCCCTTCCTATACACAGCGCCAGTTAGAAGTCGAAACCCCCAACTTTATCTCTCACCTCTCGCCAAAATGAGTACAATCTTTGCAGAAAGTTTAAAGTATGGAAATAGTTTTTGCAATGCAGAGCTTTTAGTTTTCATATTTGAAGCAAACAATTTATATCCCTGAAATCAGCTTTGCAAGTTCTTTCCAGCAATATAAATTTTTTCTCTCAAAGTTAAAAACTCGAGCAACAGTTTGCGTTTGAAACTTTCTGATTTAAAGCATTGAAATATCGATTGTACGTTCACTGCCTGCTAAAGAGGCCCGCAAGTTTATGCATTGAATTTCAAGGTTCAACAAAATCACAGGGCTGCCTATTGAAAATTAGAACACAAATCTTTGCGCAATTGTCTATACAGTCAGCCAGTGAGCCAGGGTCCGATTGTACACAGGCAGCCATTTAGAACGCCCCATCCCCCCACTGGAGAGAAAATACACTGCAGAGATAGGGAAAAGTTGTGGCGCAATCACTTGAAATTCATGCAAATTTTCAGCTCCAAGCAGAAAGAGGGGACAATTAAGATTATCAAAGGTCAAGACCGCCGTTTTCTGCTTTTTTGAGGATCTTAGAAATTAAAATTTCAGAATTAAAATAGCCTATAGCCGACCTCGGATAATTTCCAATCTTCCCATATAAGTTTCAACGCTGAGTTGGCACTATTCAAGGAGGAGTTGTCGAAATGACAGACAGACACACAGACAGACAGACAAACAACACGTCAACTTTAGTATATATAGATAGAGTAGGAACTCCTCCTTCGGAGGAGAAAGGGGAAGAACTCCCATCACCGGAATTCCATTCCCTGAAATCCATCACTGAAACTCCACTTGAATCCCATCTTCCAAATCGTCTCCAAATTCTTTACAAAATCTTTGAAAGACCATAGCTCAAAGACTCTCACGTCTCTCATATCTCCTCTCTCTCTATTCGCTATTATCGTGACTCTCTTCTCTCTCCTCTCTCTCATCTCATCTCTACCCGTACTCCCTTATTTATGTTTTATCCCTCGTCTTTCGTCTGTACCCTCTCCTGTCTCTTGTCTCCTCTCTTCTCTCATATCTCTCCTCTTCACTTCTGTCTCCTGTCTTCTCTCTTCTCTCTTATCTCTCCCTCTTCTCTCCTCTTTTATATGTCATCCCTATTCACTTATCTATCGTCTCTCTTAACCCTCTCTCTCTTCTCTTTTCTTTCCTCTCTGCTCTCATTTCTCATATCTCATATACGCTCTCACACTCCACTTACTTGTCTCCAATCTTTCTTTCCTCCTTTCCACTTTTCCCTGTCTCTTCTCTTCTCTCTTTTCTATCCTCTCCATTCTCTCTTTTCTCCTCCCTTGCTCCTTTTATCTTCTCCCCTCTCTTCTCTAATCTCTTCTCTCTTCTCTCTTATGTTCTCACTCATCTCTTTTTATCGCATCTCTCATCTCTCCTCTCCTCACTACTTTCCTCTCTTAACTCTCTTATCTATTTCATCTCTCTCCTCTCTCCTCTTTCTCTTCTCCTCTCGCTTCTTCTCTCGCTTCTCTCTCCTATCTCTCCTCTCATCTCTACTACCGTATTTATATCTTCTAACTGGTCCTTCGTCTCTACTCTCTCCTTTCTCCTTTCTCCCCTCTTTTCTCCTTTCTTGTCTCTCCTGTCTCCCCTCCTCTCTCATCCCTCATCCCTCATCTCACTCTTTCTTTCTCCTCTACTCTCCCCTCTCTTCTATTTTCTCTGTACGCTCTTATCCCTAATCTATTTTCTCTCCTCTCTCCTCTTTTCTCTCTCTCCCTCTTCGTTCCCGCCTAAATCCCCTCTTCTCTCCAATCTGTCATGTCTAATATCTCCACTTATTTCTACTCTGTTTTCTATCATCTCATCTCTCTTCTGCTTTCATTCTTCTCTTTACTCTTTTCTCTGACTGATTGAAGATGCCAAATCCATCAAGATCCTCTCCGCGAAGCAGAAATCCTGTCCGTGCAACTGAAAACCATCGAAATTCTCTCTTTTAAACTGGACTCAATCGAAATTTTCTCCGTCAAAAAAAATAAATATCAGGATTCATTGGTTAGGGTTATTGTTAGGGTTAGGGTTAGGGTTAAAGCTACACAGCTGCGTGTTCAAATAAAAATTGAACCAATTGAATCAATTGATTGCGCAACCGATTTCTCAGTCAGTCAGTATCAGTCTCAGTTAAAGTTAACAAAAAGATTGCGCAATCTAAATCAACCCTCCAGTACACAGAGACCGACCCTTTTCAATACGCAGTAGCAGTTAGAAATTGAAGCCAATCTTTGCATAAAGCAAAAAATGGAGTTTTTTTGATGCTGCTCTTTTATCTTTACATTTAAGCAAACAATATATCCTCGAACTCAGTTTTTTTCAGTTCTCTTTTTAGCATTAGCTTTTAGCGAAAGGCATTGAAATATCGCGTGTACGTTCACATTGAAAGATCGCAAATTTATTCATTCATTAACAGGCTCTATTACACAGCCTATTGAAAGGCACAGATAATAAAACAAATTGATGGCGCAACCGATTTCACAGTCAGTCAGTATCAGTCTCAGTTAAAGTTAAGAAAAACATTGCGCAATCTAAACCCTCCAATACACAGCGCCCGACCGCCTTCCACTACGCAGTGGCAATTAGCAATTGAACCCCCCAAATTTATCTCTGACCTATCGCAAAAATAAGTACAATCTTTGCAGCAAGTTAAAAGTAAAAGTAATAAAATCGTTTTTTGAATGCTGTGCTTTTAATTTTTACAGTTAAAGCAAACAACTTATATCCCTGAACTCAGCGTTGCAAGATCTTTCCAGCAATATAAGTCTCTCCTCTCAAAGTTCAAAAATCGAGCAACAGTTAGCATTTGAAACTTTCTGATTTAAAGCATTGAAATATCGAGTGTACGTTCACTGCCTGCTAGAGAGCTCGCAAATTATGCATTGAATTTCACTGTCCGCCAGTTAGCTATCCAAGTGTACACACGCCGCCACTGAGAACGCTCCTATCCAAAAAAAACAATTAAGTTAAAAAAAATTTTCAATTTTTCAAAGCTTCAATTTAGAAAAAAAAATTATAGATCTTAGCCAATCTTCCATAATAAGTTTCCCTATAAGTTTTGGCACTATTCAAGGAGGAGTTGTCGAAATGACAGACAGACAGACAGACAAACAACGCGTCAACTTTAGTATATATAGACGAGTGGAACTCCTCCTTCGGAGGAGAAAGGGGAAGAACTCCCATCACCGGAATTCCATTCCCTGAAATCCATCAGCTGAAATTCCATGTCTTGAACCCTATCTTCCAGATCGTCTCCAAACTCTTTACAAAACCTTTCAAAGACCATAGCTCAAAGACTCTCACGTCTCTCATATCTCCTCTCTCTTCTATTCGCTATTATCGTGACTCTCTTCTCTCTCCTCTCTCTCATCTCATCTCTGCCCCTACTCCCTTATTAATCTCTCCACTCATTTCTACTCTGTTTTCTATCATCTCATCTCTCTTCTCTTTTCATTCTTCTCTTTACTCTCTTCTCTGACTGATTGAAGATGCCAAATCCATCAAGATCCTCTCCGCGAAGCAGAAATCCTGTCCGTGCAACTGAAAACCATCGAAATCCTCTCCGTGAAACTGGACTCCTTCGAAATCCTCTCATTGAAACTTAAATTCATCAAAATCGTCTCCATAAAACAGAAATCAATCATTAATTATCTCCGCGAAACAGAAATCCTCTCCGTGAAGCTGAACATCATCGAAATCCTCTCCGTGAAACTGAACACCATCGAAATCCTCTCCACGAAACAGAAATCCTCTCCGTCAAATTAAAACATTGAAATCGTCTCCGCTAAACTGGACTCAATCGAATTTCTTTGCCGTCAAACAACTCAACTCTCCGGATTCATTGGTTAGGGTTAGGGTTAGGGTTAGGGTTAGAACTGCGCACAGCTTCGTGTTAAAAGGCACTGATAAAAATATTGAACTAATTGAATCAATTCATTGCGCAACCGATTTCACAGTCAGTCAGTATCAGCCTCAGGTAAAGTTAAGAAAAACATTGCGCAATCTAAATCAACCCTCCAATACACAGCAGCAGTGAGAAGTTGAACTCTCCCCCCAACTTTATCTATTACGTCTCGCAAAACTGAGTACAATTTTTGCAGAAAGTTAAAAGTATGGAAATAGTTTTTTCAATGCTGTGCTTTTTCTTTTCATATTTAAAGCAAACAATTTATATCCCTGAAATCAGCTTTGCAAGTTCTTTCCAGCAATATTAATTTTTTCTCTCAAAGTTAAAAACTCGAGCAACAGTTTGCGTTTGAAACTTTCTGATTTAAAGCATTGAAATATCAATTGTACGTTCACTGCCTGCTAAAGAGGCCCGCAAGTTTATGCATTGAATTTCAAGGTTCAACAAAATCACAGGGCTGCCTATTGAAAATTAGAACACAAATCTTTGCGCAATTGTCTATACAGTCAGCCAGTGAGCCAGGGTCCGATTGTACACAGGCAGCCATTTAGAACGCCCCATCCCCCACTGGAGAGAAAATACACTGCAGAGATAGGGAAAAGTTGTGGCGCAATCACTTGAAATTCATGCAAATTTTCAGCTCCAAGCAGAAAGAGGGTACAATTAAGATTATCAAAGGTCAAGACCGCCGTTTTCTGCTTTTTTGAGGATCTTAGAAATTAAAATTTCAGAATTAAAATAGCCTATAGCCGACCTCGGATAATTTCCAATCTTCCCATATAAGTTTCAACGCTGAGTTGGCACTATTCAAGGAGGAGTTGTCGAAATGACAGACACACAGAGACATACAGACAAAACAACGCGTCAACTTTAGTATATACGAGTGGAACTCCTCCTTCGGAGGAGAAAGGGGAAGAACTCCCATTACCGGAATTCCATTCCCTGAAATATCCATCAACTGAAATTCCATGTCTTGAACCCTATCTTCCAGATCGTCTCCAAACTCTTTACAAAACCTTTCAAAGACCATAGCTCAAAGACTCTCACGTCTCTCATATCTCCTCTCTCTTCTATTCGCTATTATCGTGACTCTCTTCTCTCTCCTCTCTCTCATCTCATCTCTGCCCCTACTCCCTTATTAATCTCTCCACTCATTTCTACTCTGTTTTCTATCATCTCATCTCTCTTCTCTTTTCATTCTTCTCTTTACTCTCTCTCTGACTGATTGAAGATGCCAAATCCATCAAGATCCTCTCCGCGAAGCAGAAATCCTGTCCGTGCAACTGAAAACCATCGAAATCCTCTCCGTGAAACTGGACTCCTTCGAAATCCTCTCATTGAAACTTAAATTCATCAAAATCGTCTCCATAAAACAGAAATCAATCATAAATTATCTCCGCGAAACAGAAATCCTCTCCGTGAAGCTGAACATCATCGAAATCCTCTCCGTGAAACTGAACACCATCGAAATCCTCTCCACGAAACAGAAATCCTCTCCGTCAAAATTAAAACATTGAAATCGTCTCCGCTAAACTGGACTCAATCGAATTTTTTTGCCGTCAAACAACTCAACTCTCCGGATTCATTGGTTAGGGTTAGGGTTAGGGTTAGGGTTAGAACTGCGCACAGCTTCGTGTTAAAAGGCACTGATAAAAATATTGAACTAATTGAATCAATTCATTGCGCAACCGATTTCACAGTCAGTCAGTATCAGCCTCAGGTAAAGTTAAGAAAAACATTGCGCAGTCTAAATCAACCCTCCAATACACAGCAGCAGTGAGAAGTTGAACTCTCCCCCCAACTTTATCTATTACGTCTCGCAAAACTGAGTACAATTTTTGCAGAAAGTTAAAAGTATGGAAATAGTTTTTTCAATGCTGTGCTTTTTCTTTTCATATTTAAAGCAAACAATTTATATCCCTGAAATCAGCTTTGCAAGTTCTTTCCAGCAATATTAATTTTTTCTCTCAAAGTTAAAAACTCGAGCAACAGTTTGCGTTTGAAACTTTCTGATTTAAAGCATTGAAATATCAATTGTACGTTCACTGCCTGCTAAAGAGGCCCGCAAGTTTATGCATTGAATTTCAAGGTTCAACAAAATCACAGGGCTGCCTATTGAAAATTAGAACACAAATCTTTGCGCAACTGTCTATGCAGTCAGCCAGTGAGCCAGGGTCCGATTGTACACAGGCAGCCATTTAGAACGCCCCATCCCCCCACTGGAGAGAAAATACACTGCAGAGATAGGGAAAAGTTGTGGCGCAATCACTTGAAATTCATGCAAATTTTCAGCTCCAAGCAGAAAGAGGGGACAATTAAGATTATCAAAGGTCAAGACCGCCGTTTTCTGCTTCTTTGAGGATCTTAGAAATTAAAATTTCAGAATTAAAATAGCCTATAGCCGACCTCGGATAATTTCCAATCTTCCCATATAAGTTTCAACGCTGAGTTGGCACTATTCAAGGAGGAGTTGTCGAAATGACAGACACACAGACAGACAGACAGACAAACAACACGTCAACTTTAGTATATAAACTCCTCCTTCGGAGGAGAAAGGGGAAGAACTCCCATCACCGGAATTCCATTCCCTGAAATCCATCAGCTGAAACTCCACTTGAATCCCAACTTCCAAATCGTCTCCAAATTCTTTACAAAATCTTTGAAAGACCATAGCTCAAAGACTCTCACGTCTCTCATATCTCCTCTCTCTTCTATTCGCTATTATCGTGACTCTCTTCTCTCTCCTCTCTCTCATCTCATCTCTACCCGTACTCCCTTATTTATGTTTTATCCCTCGTCTTTCGTCTGTACCCTCTCCTGTCTCTTGTCTCCTCTCTTCTCTCATATCTCTCCTCTTCACTTCTGTCTCCTGTCTTCTCTCTTCTCTCTTATCTCTCCCTCTTCTCTCCTCTTTTATATGTCATCCCTATTCACTTATCTATCGTCTCTCTTAACCCTCTCTCTCTTCTCTTTTCTTTCCTCTCTGCTCTCATTTCTCATATCTCATATACGCTCTCACACTCCACTTACTTGTCTCCAATCTTTCTTTCCTCCTTTCCACTTTTCCCTGTCTCTTCTCTTCTCTCTTTTCTATCCTCTCCATTCTCTCTTTTCTCCTCCCCTTGCTCCTTTTATCTTCTCCCTCTCTTCTCTAATCTCTTCTCTCTTCTCTCTTATGTTCTCACTCATCTCTTATCATCGCATCTCTCATCTCTCCTCTCCTCACTACTTTCCTCTCTTAACTCTCTTATCTATTTCATCTCTCTCCTCTCTCCTCTTTCTCTTCTCCTCTCGCTTCTTCTCTCGCTTCTCTCTCCTATCTCTCCTCTCATCTCTACTACCGTATTTATATCTTCTAACTGGTCCTTCGTCTCTACTCTCTCCTTTCTCCTTTCTCCCCTCTTTTCTCCTTTCTTGTCTCTCCTGTCTCCCCTCCTCTCTCATCCCTCATCCCCTCATCTCACTCTTTCTTTCTCCTCTACTCTCCCCTCTCTTCTATTTTCTCTGTACGCTCTTATCCCTAATCTATTTTCTCTCCTCTCTCCTCTTTTCTTCTCTCTCCCTCTTCGTTCCCGCCTAAATCCCCTCTTCTCTCCAATCTGTCATGTCTAATATCTCCACTTATTTCTACTCTGTTTTCTATCATCTCATCTCTCTTCTGCTTTCATTCTTCTCTTTACTCTTTTCTCTGACTGATTGAAGATGCCAAATCCATCAAGATCCTCTCCGCGAAGCAGAAATCCTGTCCGTGCAACTGAAAACCATCAAAATCCTCTCCGTGAAACTGGACTCCTTCGAAATCCTTTCCGTGAAACTGAAAACCATCGAAATTCTCTCTTTTAAACTGGACTCAATCGAAATTTTCTCCGTCAAAAAAAATAAATATCAGGATTCATTGGTTAGGGTTATTGTTAGGGTTAGGGTTAGGGTTAAAGCTACACACAGCTGCGTGTTCAAATAAAAAATTGAACCAATTGAATCAATTGATTGCGCAACCGATTTCTCAGTCAGTCAGTATCAGTCTCAGTTAAAGTTAAGAAAAACATTGCGCAATCTAAATCAACCCTCCAATACACAGCAGCAGTGAGAAGTTGAACTCTCCCCCCAACTTTATATATTACGTCTCGCAAAACTGAGTACAATTTTTGCAGAAAGTTAAAAGTATGGAAATAGTTTTTTCAATGCTGTGCTTTTTCTTTTCATATTTAAAGCAAACAATTTATATCCCTGAAATCAGCTTTGCAAGTTCTTTCGAGCAATATTAATTTTTTCTCTCAAAGTTAAAAACTCGAGCAACAGTTTGCGTTTGAAACTTTCTGATTTAAAGCATTGAAATATCAATTGTACGTTCACTGCCTGCTAAAGAGGCCCGCAAGTTTATGCATTGAATTTCAAGGTTCAACAAAACACAGGGCTGCCTATTGAAAATGAGAACACAAATCTTTGCGCAATTGTCTATAAAGTCAGCCGGTGAGCCAGGGTCCGATTGTACACATGCAGCCATTTAGAACGCCCCATCCCCCACTGGAGAGAAAATACACTGCCAAGGTAGCAAAATTTTATGGCGCAATCACTTAAAATTCATGCAAATTTTCAGCTCCGAGCAGAAAGAGGGGACAATAAATTATCAAAGTCAAGATTCGAGTTTTCTGCTTTTTTGAGGATCTTAGAAATTAAAATTTCAGAATTAAAATAGCCTATAGCCGACCTCGGATAATTTCCAATCTTCCCATATAAGTTTCAACGCTGAGTTGCCACTATTCAAGGAGGAGTTGTCGAAATGACACACACACACACAGACAGACAAACAACACGTCAACTTTAGTATATACGAGTGGAACTCCTCCTTCGGAGGAGAAAGGGGAAGAACTCCCATCACCGGAATTCTATTCCCTGAAATATCCATCAACTGAAATTCCATGTCTTTAACCCTATCTTCCAAATCGTCTCCAAATTCTTTACAAAATCTTTCAAAGACCATAGCTCAAAGACTCTCAAGTCTCTCATATCTCCTCTCTCCTCTCTCTCATCTCATCTCTACCCCTGCTCCCTTATTTATCTCTTCTCCCTCGTCTTTCGTCTGTACCTTCTCCTGTCTTCTGTCTCCTCTCTTCACTCTTATCTCTCCCTCTTCTCTCCTCTCTCATATGTCATCTCTACTCACTTATCTATCGTCTCTCTTAATCCTCTCTCTCTCTTCTCTTTTCTCTTCTCTCTGCTCTCATTTCTCATATTTCATATACGCTCTGACACTACTTTCTTGTCTCCCATCTTTCTTCCTCCTTTTCACTATCCCCTGTCTCTTCTCTTCTCTCTTTTCTATTCTCTCCATTCTCTCTTTTCTCCTTTCCTTGCTCCTTTCATCTCTCTCCTCTCTCCTCACTCTCTTCTCCTTTCGCTTCTCTCTCCTCTCTCTCCTCTCATCTTTACTACCTTATTTATATCTTCTCCCTAGTCTTTCGTCTGTAGTCTCTCCTGTCTCCTCTCTCCCTCCTCTCTCATCCCTCATCTCCTCATCTCACTCTTTCTTTCTCCTCTACTCTCCCCTCTCTTCTATTGCCTCTGTACGCTCTTATCCCTCATCTATTCTCTCTCCTATCATCTCCAATCTGTCATGTCTAATCTCTCCACTCAATTATACTCTGTTTTCTATCATCTCTTCTCTCTTCTCTTTTCAGTCTTCTCTTTACTCTCTTCTCTGACTGATTGAAGATGCCAAATCCATCAAGATCCTCTCCGCGAAGCAAAAATCCTGTCTGTGCAACTAAAAACCATCGAAATCCTCTCAGTGAAACTGGACTCCTTCGAAATCCTCTCCTTGAAACCTGAATCCATCAAAATTGTTTCCATAAACAGAAATCAATCATAAATTATCTCCGCGAAACAGAAATCCTCTCCGTGAAGCTGAACATGATCGAAATCCTCTCCGTGAAACTGAACACCATGGAAATCCTTTCGTGAAACTGAACATCATCGAAATCCTCTCCACGAAACAGAATTCTTCTCCGTCAGAATTTAAACATTGAAATCGTCTCCGCTAAACTTGACTTAATCGAATTGTTTCCGTCAAACAACTCAACTCGCCAGATTCATTAGGGTTAGGGTTAGGGTTAGGGTTAGGGTTAGAACTACGCACAGCTTCGTGTTAAAAGGCACAGATAAAAATATTGAACTAATTGAATCAATTCATTGCGCAACCGATTTCACAGTCAGTCAGTATCAGCCTCAGGTAAAGTTAACAAAAACATTGCGCAATCTAAATCAACCCTCCAATACACAGCAGCAGTGAGAAGTTGAACCCTCCCCCCAACTTTATCTATTACGTCTTGCAAAACTGAGTACAATATTTGCAAAAAGTTAAAAGTATGGAAATAGTTTTTCAAATGCTGTGCTTTTTCTTTTCATATTTAAAGCAAACAACTTATATCCCGAACTCAGCGTTGCAAGATCTTGCCAGCAATATAAGTTTCTCCTCTCAAAGTTTAAAACTCGAGGAACAGTTAGCGTTTGAAACTGTCTGATTTATAGCATTGAAGTATCGAGTGTACGTTCACTGCCTGCTTGCAAGTTGATGCATTGAATTTCAATGTCCAACAAATACACAGGACTGCCCATTGAAAGGCAGGAAAACTTATCAGTAGCCATATCATTGCGCAATTATCTTACAGTCAGCCAGTGAGCCAGGGTCCAAGTGTACACACGCAGCCACTGAGAACGCTCCCACCCCCCACTGGAGAGAAAATACAGTACAGAGATAGGGAAAAGTTGTGGCGCAATCACAAAAATTCATGCATTTTTCAGCTCCAAGCAGAAAGAGGGGACAATTAAGATTATCAAAGGTCAAGATTCAAGTTTTCTGCTTTTTTGAGGATCTTAGAAATTAAAATTTCAGAATTAAAATAGCCTATAGCCGACCTCGGATAATTTCCAATCTTCCCATATAAGTTTCAACGCTGAGTTGGCACTATTCAAGGGGGAGTTGTCGAAATGACACACACACACACACAGACAGACAAACAACACGTCAACTTTAGTATATAGAGTGGAACTCCTCCTTCGGAGGAGAAAGGGGAAGAACTCCCATCACCGGAATTCTATTCCCTGAAATATCCATCAACTGAAATTCCATGTCTTGAACCCTATCTTCCAAATCGTCTCCAAATTCTTTAGAAAACCTTTCAAAGACCATAGCTCAAAGACTCTCACGTCTCTCATATCTACTCTCTCCACTCTGTGCTATTATCGTGACTCTCTTCTCTCTCCTCTCTCTCATCTCATCTCTACCCGTACTCCCTTATTTATGTTTTCTCCCTCGTCTTTCGTCTGTACCCTCTCCTGTCTCTTGTCTCCTCTCTTCTCTCATATCTCTCCTCTTCACTTCTGTCTCCTGTCTTCTCTCTTCTCTCTTATCTCTCCCTCTTCTCTCCTCTTTTATATGTCATCCCTATTCACTTATCTATCGTCTCTCTTAACCCTCTCTCTCTTCTCTTTTCTTTCCTCTCTGCTCTCATTTCTCATATCTCATATACGCTCTCACACTCCACTTACTTGTCTCCAATCTTTCTTTCCTCCTTTCCACTTTTCCCTGTCTCTTCTCTTCTCTCTTTTCTATCCTCTCCATTCTCTCTTTTCTCCTCCCCTTGCTCCTTTTATCTTCTCCCCTCTCTTCTCTAATCTCTTCTCTCTTCTCTCTTATGTTCTCACTCATCTCTTATCATCGCATCTCTCATCTCTCCTCTCCTCACTACTTTCCTCTCTTAACTCTCTTATCTATTTCATCTCTCTCCTCTCTCCTCTTTCTCTTCTCCTCTCGCTTCTTCTCTCGCTTCTCTCTCCTATCTCTCCTCTCATCTCTACTACCGTATTTATATCTTCTAACTGGTCCTTCGTCTCTACTCTCTCCTTTCTCCTTTCTCCCCTCTTTTCTCCTTTCTTGTCTCTCCTGTCTCCCCTCCTCTCTCATCCCTCATCCCCTCATCTCACTCTTTCTTTCTCCTCTACTCTCCCCTCTCTTCTATTTTCTCTGTACGCTCTTATCCCTAATCTATTTTCTCTCCTCTCTCCTCTTTTCTTCTCTCTCCCTCTTCGTTCCCGCCTAAATCCCCTCTTCTCTCCAATCTGTCATGTCTAATATCTCCACTTATTTCTACTCTGTTTTCTATCATCTCATCTCTCTTCTGCTTTCATTCTTCTCTTTACTCTTTTCTCTGACTGATTGAAGATGCCAAATCCATCAAGATCCTCTCCGCGAAGCAGAAATCCTGTCCGTGCAACTGAAAACCATCGAAATCCTCTCCGTGAAACTGGACTCCTTCGAAATCCTTTCCGTGAAACTGAAAACCATCGAAATTCTCTCTTTTAAACTGGACTCAATCGAAATTTTCTCCGTCAAAAAAAATAAATATCAGGATTCATTGGTTAGGGTTATTGTTAGGGTTAGGGTTAGGGTTAAAGCTACACACAGCTGCGTGTTCAAATAAAAATTGAACCAATTGAATCAATTGATTGCGCAACCGATTTCTCAGTCAGTCAGTATCAGTCTCAGTTAAAGTTAACAAAAAGATTGCGCAATCTAAATCAACCCTCCAGTACACAGAGACCGACCTCTTTTCAATACGCAGTAGCAGTTAGAAATTGAACGCCGAACTGTTGGGGGCATTGAACCAAAAAATGAGTACAATCTTTGCATAAAGCTAAAAGTATGGAAATAGTTTTTTTGATGCTGCTCTTTTAGTCTTTATATTTATAGCAAACAATTTATATCCTCGAACTCAGCGTTGCAAGATCTTTTCAGCAGTATAAGTATCTTCTCTTAAAGTTTAGAACTCGAAGAGCAGTTAGCGTTTGAAAGTTCCCGTTTTAAGGCATTGAAATATCGCGTGTACGTTCACTGCCTGCCAAAGAGGCTCGCAAATTTATTCATTCATTACACAGGCTGGCTATTACACAGGGCAGCCTATTGAAAGGCACAGATAATAAAACAAATTGATGGCGCAACCGATTTCACAGTCAGTCAGTATCAGTCTCAGTTAAAGTTAACAAAAACATTGCGCAATCTAAATCAACCCTCCAATACACAGCAGCAGTAAGAAGTTGAACCCTCCCCCAAACTTTATCTATTACGTCTCGCAAAACTGAGTACAATTTTTGCAGAAAGTTAAAAGTATGGAAATAGTTTTTTCAATGCTGTGCTTTTTCTTTTCATATTTAAAGCAAACAATTTATATCCCTGAAATCAGCTTTGCAAGTTCTTTCCAGCAATATTAATTTTTTCTCTCAAAGTTAAAAACTCGAGCAACAGTTAGCGTTTGAAACTTTCTGATTTAAAGCATTGAAATATCAATTGTACGTTCACTGCCTGCTAAAGAGGCCCGCAAGTTTATGCATTGAATTTCAAGGTTCAACAAAATCACAGGGCTGCCTATTGAAAATTAGAACACAAAAATCTTTGCGCAATTGTCTATAAAGTCAGCCGGTGAGCCAGGGTCCGATTGTACACATGCAGCCATTTAGAACGCCCCATCCCCCCACTGGAGAGAAAATACACTGCCAAGGTAGCAAAATTTTATGGCGCAATCACTTAAAATTCATGCAAATTTTCAGCTCCGAGCAGAAAGAGGGGACAATTAAGATTATCAAAGGTCAAGACCGCCGTTTTCTGCTTTTTTGAGGATCTTAGAAATTAAAATTTCAGAATTAAAATAGCCTATAGCCGACCTCGGATAATTTCCAATCTTCCCATATAAGTTTCAACGCTGAGTTGGCACTATTCAAGGAGGAGTTGTCGAAATGACAGACACACAGACAGACAGACAGACAGACAAACAACACGTCAACTTTAGTATATAAGTGGAACTCCTCCTTCGGAGGAGAAAGGGGAAGAACTCCATCACCGGAATTCCATTCCCTGAAATATCCATCAACTGAAATTCCATGTCTTGAACCCTATCTTCCAAATCGTCTCCAAATTCTTTAGAAAAACTTTCAAAGACCATAGCTCAAAGACTCTCACGTCTCTTATATCTACTCTCTCCACTCTGTGCTATTATCGTGACTCTCTTCTCTCTCCTCTCTCTCATCTCATCTCTACCCGTACTCCCTTATTTATGTTTTCTCCCTCGTCTTTCGTCTGTACCCTCTCCTGTCTCTTGTCTCATCTCTTCTCTCATATCTCTCCTCTTCACTTCTGTCTCCTGTCTTCTCTCTTCTCTCTTATCTCTCCCTCTTCTCTCCTCTTTTATATGTCATCCCTATTCACTTATCTAACGTCTCTCTTAACCCTCTCTCTCTTCTCTTTTCTTTCCTCTCTGCTCTATTTCTCATATCTCATATACGCTCTCACACTCCACTTACTTGTCTCCAATCTTTCTTTCCTCCTTTCCACTTTTCCCTGTCTCTTCTCTTCTCTCTTTTCTATCCTCTCCATTCTCTCTTTTCTCCTCCCCTTGCTCCTTTTATCTTCTCCCCTCTCTTCTCTAATCTCTTCTCTCTTATGTTCTCACTCATCTCTTATCATCGCATCTCTCATCTCTCCTCTCCTCACTACTTTCCTCTCTTAACTCTCTTATCTATTTCATCTCTCTCCTCTCTCCTCTTTCTCTTCTCCTCTCGCTTCTTCTCTCGCTTCTCTCTCCTATCTCTCCTCTCATCTCTACTACCGTATTTATATCTTCTAACTGGTCCTTCGTCTCTACTCTCTCCTTTCTCCTTTCTCCCCTCTTTTCTCCTTTCTTGTCTCTCCTGTCTCCCCTCCTCTCTCATCCCTCATCCCCTCATCTCACTCTTTCTTTCTTCTCTACTCTCCCCTCTCTTCTATTTTCTCTGTACGCTCTTATCCCTAATCTATTTTCTCTCCTCTCTCCTCTTTTCTTCTCTCTCCCTCTTCGTTCCCGCCTAAATCCCCTCTTCTCTCCAATCTGTCATGTCTAATATCTCCACTTATTTCTACTCTGTTTTCTATCATCTCATCTCTCTTCTGCTTTCATTCTTCTCTTTACTCTTTTCTCTGACTGATTGAAGATGCCAAATCCATCAAGATCCTCTCCGCGAAGCAGAAATCCTGTCCGTGCAACTGAAAACCATCGAAATCCTCTCCGTGAAACTGGACTCCTTCGAAATCCTTTCCGTGAAACTGAAAACCATCGAAATTCTCTCTTTTAAACTGGACTCAATCGAAATTTTCTCCGTCAAAAAAAATAAATATCAGGATTCATTGGTTAGGGTTTTTGTTAGGGTTAGGGTTAGGGTTAAAGCTACACACAGCTGCGTGTTCAAATAAAAATTGAACCAATTGAATCAATTGATTGCGCAACCGATTTCTAGTCAGTCAGTATCAGTCTCAGTTAAAGTTTACAAAAGATTGCGCAATCTAAATCAACCCTCCAGTACACAGAGACCGACCTCTTTTCAATACGCAGTAGCAGTTAGAAATTGAACGCCGAACTGTTGGGGGCATTGAACCAAAAAATGAGTACAATCTTTGCATAAAGCTAAAAGTATGGAAATAGTTTTTTTGATGCTGCTCTTTTAGTCTTTATATTTATAGCAAACAATTTATATCCTCGAACTCAGCGTTGCAAGATCTTTTCAGCAGGATAAGTATCTTCTCTTAAAGTTTAGAACTCGAAGAGCAGTTAGCGTTTGAAAGTTCCCGTTTTAAGGCATTGAAATATCGAGTGTACGTTCACTGCCTGCCAAAGAGGCTCGCAAATTTATTCATTCATTACACAGGCTGGCTATTACACAGGGCAGCCTATTGAAAGGCACAGATAATAAAACAAATTGATGGCGCAACCGATTTCACAGTCAGTCAGTATCAGTCTCAGTTAAAGTTAACAAAAACATTGCGCAATCTAAATCAACCCTCCAATACACAGCAGCAGTAAGAAGTTGAACCCTCCCCCAAACTTTATCTATTACGTCTCGCAAAACTGAGTACAATTTTTGCAGAAAGTTAAAAGTATGGAAATAGTTTTTTCAATGCTGTGCTTTTTCTTTTCATATTTAAAGCAAACAATTTATATCCCTGAAATCAGCTTTGCAAGTTCTTTCCAGCAATATTAATTTTTTCTCTCAAAGTTAAAAACTCGAGCAACAGTTAGCGTTTTGAAACTTTCTGATTTAAAGCATTGAAATATCGATTGTACGTTCACTGCCTGCTAAAGAGGCCCGCAAGTTTATGCATTGAATTTCAAGGTTCAACAAAATCACAGGGCTGCCTATTGAAAATTAGAACACAAATCTTTGCGCAATTGTCTATAAAGTCAGCCGGTGAGCCAGGGTCCGATTGTACACATGCAGCCATTTAGAACGCCCATCCCCCACTGGAGAGAAAATACACTGCCAAGGTAGCAAAATTTTATGGCGCAATCACTTAAAATTCATGCAAATTTTCAGCTCCGAGCAGAAAGAGGGGACAATTAAGATTATCAAAGGTCAAGATTCAAGTTTTCTGCTTTTTTGAGGATCTTAGAAATTAAAATTTCAGAATTAAAATAGCCTATAGCCGACCTCGGATAATTTCCAATCTTCCCATATAAGTTTCAACGCTGAGTTGCCACTATTCAAGGAGGAGTTGTCGAAATGACAGACAGACAGACAAACAACGCGTCAACTTTAGTATATATAGATAGAGTGGAACTCCTCCTTCGGAGGAGAAAGGGGAAGAACTCCCATCACCGGAATTCTATTCCCTGAAATATCCATCAACTGAAATTCCATGTCTTTAACCCTATCTTCCAAATCGTCTCCAAATTCTTTACAAAATCTTTCAAAGACCATAGCTCAAAGACTCTCAAGTCTCTCATATCTCCTCTCTCCTCTCTCTCATCTCATCTCTACCCATGCTCCCTTATTTATCTCTTCTCCCTCGTCTTTCGTCTGTACCTTCTCCTGTCTTCTGTCTCCTCTCTTCACTCTTATCTCTCCCTCTTCTCTCCTCTCTCATATGTCATCTCTACTCACTTATCTATCGTCTCTCTTAACCCTCTCTCTCTCTTCTCTTTTCTCTTCTCTCTGCTCTCATTTCTCATATTTCATATACGCTCTGACACTACTTTCTTGTCTCCCATCTTTCTTCCTCCTTTTCACTATCCCCTGTCTCTTCTCTTCTCTCTTTTCTATTCTCTCCATTCTCTCTTTTCTCCTTTCCTTGCTCCTTTCATCTCTCTCCTCTCTCCTCACTCTCTTCTCCTTTCGCTTCTCTCTCCTCTCTCTCCTCTCATCTTTACTACCTTATTTATATCTTCTCCCTAGTCTTTCGTCTGTAGTCTCTCCTGTCTCCTCTCTCCCCTCCTCTCTCATCCCTCATCTCCTCATCTCACTCTTTCTTTCTCCTCTACTCTCCCCTCTCTTATATTGCCTCTGTACGCTCTTATCCCTCATCTATTCTCTCTCCTATCATCTCCAATCTGTCATGTCTAATCTCTCCACTCAATTATACTCTGTTTTCTATCATCTCTTCTCTCTTCTCTTTTCAGTCTTCTCTTTACTCTCTTCTCTGACTGATTGAAGATGCCAAATCCATCAAGATCCTCTCCGCGAAGCAAAAATCCTGTCTGTGCAACTAAAAACCATCGAAATCCTCTCAGTGAAACTGGACTCCTTCGAAATCCTCTCCTTGAAACTTAAATCCATCAAAATTGTTTCCATAAAACAGAAATCAATCATAAATTATCTCCGCGAAACAGAAAGCCTCTCCGTGAAGCTGAACATGATCGAAATCCTCTCCGTGAAACTGAACACCATGGAAATCCTTTCGTGAAACTGAACATCATCGAAATCCTCTCCACGAAACAGAAATCTTCTCCGTCAGAATTTAAACATTGAAATCGTCTCCGCTAAACTTGACTTAATCGAATTTTTTCCGTCAAACAACTCAACTCGCCAGATTCATTAGGGTTAGGGTTAGGGTTAGGGTTAGGGTTAGAACTACGCACAGCTTCGTGTTAAAAGGCACAGATAAAAATATTGAACTAATTGAATCAATTCATTGCGCAACCGATTTCACAGTCAGTCAGTATCAGCCTCAGGTAAAGTTAACAAAAACATTGCGCAATCTAAATCGACCCTCCAATACACAGCAGCAGTGAGAAGTTGAACCCTCCCCCCAACAATCTTTGCAGATTAAAGTACAATCTTTGCAGAAAGTTAAAGCTGTGCTTTTTCTTTTCATATTTAAAGCAAACAACTTATATCCCCGAACTCAGCGTTGCAAGATCTTGCCAGCAATATAAGTTTCTCCTCTCAAAGTTTAAAACTCGAGGAACAGTTAGCGTTTGAAACTGTCTGATTTATAGCATTGAAGTATCGAGTGTACGTTCACTGCCTGCTTGAAAGTTGATGCATTGAATTTCAATGTCCAACAAATACACAGGACTGCCCATTGAAAGGCAGGAAAACTTATCAGTAGCCATATCATTGCGCAATTATCTATAAAGTCAGCCAGTGAGCCAGGGTCCAAGTGTACACACGCAGCCACTGAGAACGCTCCCACCCCCACTGGAAAGAAAATACACTACAGAGATAGGGAAAAGTTGTGGCGCAATCACTAAAAATTCATGCATTTTTCAGCTCCAAGCAGAAAGAGGGGACAATTAAGATTATTAAAGGTCAAGACCGCCGTTTTCTGCTTTTTTGAGGATCTTAGAAATTAAAATTTCAGAATTAAAATAGCCTATAGCCGACCTCGGATAATTTCCAATCTTCCCATATAAGTTTCAACGCTGAGTTGCCACTATTCAAGGAGGAGTTGTCGAAATGACACACACACACACAGACAGACAAAACAACACGTCAAATTTAGATATCATAGATAGATAGATAGATAGATAGATAGATAGATAGATAGATAGAGAAGATAGATAGAGATAGATAGATAGAGATGGCACCACTTTTAGTATTAAGATTGCATCACACCTCGGCCCCCATGTACGCCACCCCCGTCGTCCATCCATCGGTTACCTTCCCCTTAAATGTACGTTCAACCCCCCCCCCTTCTCTTAACTATGCAAATCAATGAAATCGGCTTATCAGCTATTTGGGCTCGCGCACGGGCACTCTAGCTCCATCCCTCTCTCGGTAACTACAAACTTCAATTAAGCGTTTTCAACTCTACTTTATTTGCCACTAAAAGTCACAACAGTACGAGTATCTGGTTTGCAATATCTTACTTTGTAACAGGTGCGCTTTACTTCTGGATTGAACATACTTTTCGGTTAAGTATCATTTGAAGCTTTGAAAAGTATTAATGGAGAGAGCTAGGCAAAGCTCAGCATATAAATTTCCCAATGTTTTGTCTTTTTGCTACGCTAAAAAGGTTTTTCGACAAAATGTAGAGGAATTCGGTTCAGAAAATTAAAAAAAATTACAGCCAGGAAACTTAGGAACAGTTTTGCCTGCTTGCCGTCTCCAGCATTTCAGTAAAAGTAGATAAGTCAACTTTAATAAAATTCTTCAAAAAGCATTATCTTCCTTTTTTGCAACTAAAAGACCGGGAC